>SJYC01139251.1:0-15797 GCA_006408675.1 Madoqua kirkii
GCTGGGTCTTCAGGGGCTCGTGTCCACCGGGCATGTTAGACACGAAGAAAGAACTGCAGGGCGTTGTGCGACGAGGCACGGGAGGCAGGTGTGTGTCGATGGCACAGCAGAGGCGAGTCATGTCTGGGCAAACCTTGAGGGGCGCACGGGGCTCCGCAGAGAACGAAGCAGGGAAGGTGCTCACGACACAGGGCCGATGGATCTGCGGCAGGCTGCGTTTTCCAAAGAAGGCTGCGGCAATATCTCTAGCCTCATAAAACCTTCTAGAAACTTCCACGCTCCTATCACGATGTGACATTTAATTCCCTTCCCCTGGAATGTGGGTGGATTTATGAATGACTTCCATGAATACAATATGGAGAAATGACACTTTGTGACTTGAGGTTAGATTAAAAACCAGCATTTCATTTTTGTCCTGTTTTCTTTGGCTGCTTGCTTTGAGAACCAAGCCACCAGGATGTGAGGAAGCCAAGAAGCCCACAGAGACTCTCAGCGGGGAGGAACTGAGGGTCCACCCGTGAGTCCTGTTGAGCTCAGAGCCGACCGACACCAGCTTCCTAGCCATGTGAATGCGGCATCAGGAAAGCAGGTGGGCCAGTCTTTAGTCAAACTGCAAGGAGCAGGGATAAGCCAGCCCACCACCCTGGCTGAATTTCAGGTTCATGAGCAAAAGAAACGATTTTTGTTGCTTACCTACTTTCAGAGTGCTTTATTTCACAGCACTACATTTCAGGAAAAACACGCAAAGGTAAAGAAGTGAGAATCAGCCTAGTGTTTCAAAACATGACACAAATAAAGGCATGTTTATATATACAACTCAGCTATTAGAAATGAAAGCAGAAAAGTATGGGAAATGTTTGGCACATTGAGTTTGTGATGTGGAGGGGGAAAAATTTCATCAACAAAATGTTAATAGTGTAATACAGTCGTCTTTGCCGTCAGCCACGCTTGGATTAATTATGCATGGCTTTGCCAGAAGACGTTCTGGATGTAGGCGTATTTATCCAACAAATTTTCTTGCTGGTAAAAGCAAATTCTTGTTGAAAAGAAAATAATAATGATCTGCTATTGTGTGTGCTCTGGAGATGCAGCCCAGGGTGACAATTTCAAAAGAATTCAATTTATAGTTTTTACTACTAAAGTGAAAATATGATATTAATATAATTTCAAAAAATTACAATCCTATCTGAAATCTTCTATGGAGGCTGCCACATCCCCACATTCTTGGGATAAAAGTACACAAGTTGGACCTGTCATCAGTCCCATTTCTTTTCGTCCTTGCATTTCTAAGATAACCAACCAAGAGTCTCTGAAAGAGGTAAATGTATCACTATTCTTTAATGCCGAGAATCTTATTTTCTGTAACCCTATGGTGGGTGCATCCTAATTGGAGAGAAAAAGATTTAAAATGCACTGAATTGATACACTGAGGTTGTTTCCTGGGCTGTGGGTGTCCCGAAGGAAAAAAAAAAAGTTTTTAATTCTTTTGACCCTAATCTAGTGTTTAGTTGAAAAAGCAACATCCTCAAGCATCAGAAGGATTTATAGTGAGGGTAGGAGTTTGGAATCAGGGATTCCTGGGATGCAAATAGCAGATGACACGTACCTTCCTTCTGCTCTCAGCTAAGCAGCCCCTCCTGGGATACAGGGTTCATTTCCTGACATGTTTCAAAAGGAACATAGACAAGTCAGGGTGTGTTTGGAGGAGAGGGGCTTAAATGGTGGTGGAACATAAACCTGTGACACAGATGAAGAACTGGAGAGAAGAGGAATGTCTCCTAGGGGAGGAGGCAACTCAGTCGGCATGCTGTGTGCTCAGCGGCACAGTCATGCTCTACTCTTCGCGACCCCATGGACTGTGGCCCACCAGCCTCCTCTGTCCCTGAGATTTCCCAGGCAAGAACACTGGAGCGGGCTGCCACTTCCTTCTCTGGGGGATCTTCCCGACCCAGGGACTGAACCCACGTCTCTCGCAGCTCCTGCACTGGCAGGTAGATTCTTCCCCACCGCATCACCTGGGAAGCCCACGGGGCATGCTGGTGTTCAGTCCCTGAGTCGAGTCCGACTCTTAGCGACCGCGTGAACTGCAGCACGCCAGGCTTCCTGACCTTCTCTATCTCCTGGAGTTTGCTCAGACTTCTGTCCACTGAGCTGGTGATGCCCTCCAACTATCTCATCCTTCATCACCCCCTTCTCCTCCTGCCCTTTATCTTTATCAGCATCAGGACCTTTTCCAGTGAGTCGGCTCTTCACATCAGGTGGCCAAAGTATTGGAGCTTCAGCTTCAGCGTCAGTCCTTCCAATGAATATTCAGGGTTGATTTCCTTGAGGATGGACTGGTTGGATCTCCTTGCAGTCCCAGGGACTCTCAAGAGTCTTCTCCAGCACCCCAGTTCAAAGGCACCAATTAGGCCCTCAGCTTTCTTTATGGTCTAACTCTCATATGACTAACTCAATGACTATTTGGAAAAACCATAGGTTTGACTACAGGGACCCTTTGTCAGCAAGGTGATACCTCTGCTTTTAAATACTGTCTAGGTTTGTCATAGCTCTTCTTCCAAGGAGCAAGCCTCTTTTAATTTTATGGTTGCATGTTAGCCATTTTTAAATAATGAAAGAGCTTTCTTGCAGGAGAGCTGGTAGCATAACTCTATAGTCCCAAAAGCATAAGAGAAAAGAATTGGGAAGCAATTTAGGGGTGAAGAGAGTAAAAACTGTCCAAAGATGAAGTTGGCTATGGAGGAGGTAGGAAGTCCCATCTCTAGAGACATTCAAGTAAATTATCTTGAAAGAATTCTAAATGAGGTAGTAATTGGATTGGACATCCTACAAAATCCTCCTGAGGGCACGGGAGCCTTTCTGTGTCCACTGTTTCTGGTTTGTAAGGAGTAGACTCCGTGACCTTCCCTGAATTCCAAAGGGCAGATTCCAACTATAGCTAATCAGGGAAGGAAGGTGATGTGGAGACAAGGGAGGAACAGTCAAGAAACAATAGTACAGCCTTGGGCAGGGTCCTGGTTCCCCTCAAGGGATACACACAACAGTATCTTTGAGTTCTTCAGAAGGAAAGCTATGACCAACCTAGACAGCATATTAAAAAGCAGAGACATTACTTTGCCAACAAAGGTCCATCTAGTCCAAGCTATGGTTTTTCCAGTAGTCATGTATGAGTGTGAGAGTTGGACTATAAGGAAAGCTGAGTGCTGAAGAATTGATGTTTTGAGCTGTGGTGTTGGAGCAGATGCTTGAGAGTCCCTTGGACTGCAAGGAGATCAAACCAGTCAATCCTAAAGGAGATCAGTCCAACATTCATTGGAAGGACTGATGCTGAAGCTCCAATACTTCGGTCACCTGATACAAAGAGCTGACTCACTGGAGAAGACTCTGATACTAGGAAAGATTGAAGGCAGGAAGAGAAGGGGATGACAGAGGATGAGAAGGTTGGATGGCATCACTGACTCGATGGACATGAGTTTGAGCAAGCTCCGGCGGTGGTGATGGACAGGGAAGCCTGGAGTGCTGCAGTCCACGGGGTTGCAGAGCCAGACATGACTGAACGACTGAACTGAACTGAACTTGAGCTCTTTACAGAACCCCCAACAAATGGAAGAGATCACCTGAAGCCAGATTAAAGGAACCAGAGAAGTTTAATGGGAGACCATGGAATGCAGGCCCTTCACACACCCTGATGCTTATCAGTAACCCCACCCTAGAGCCCGTGAACCATTGCTGTAAAGTTGAGTTCAGTTCAGTCGCTCAGTCGTGTCCGACTCTTTGCGGCCCCATGAATCGCAGCACACCAGGCCTCCCTGTCCATCACCAACTCCCGGAGTTCACTCAGACTCACGTCCATTGAGTCAGTGATGCCATCCAGCCATCTCATCCTCTGTCATCCCCTTCTCCTCCTGCCCCCAACCCCTCCCAGCATCAGAGTCTTTTCCAATGAGTCAACTCGTCGCATGAGGTGGCCAAAGTACTGGAGCTTCAGCTTTAGCATCATTCCTTCCAAAGAAATCCCAGGGTTGATCTCCTTCAGAATGGACTGGTTGGATCTCCTTGCAGTCCAAGGGACTCTCAAGAGTCTTCTCCAACACCACAGTTCAAAAGCATCAATTCTTCGGCGCTCAGCCTTTTTCACAGTTCAACTCTCACATCCATACATGACCACAGGAAAAACCATAGCCTTGACTAGACGGACCTTAGTCGGCAAAGTAATGTCTCTGCTTTTGAATATGCTATCTAGGTTGGTCATAATTTTCCTTCCAAGGAGTAAGCGTCTTTTAATTTCATGGCTGCAGTCACCATCTGCAGTGATTTTGGAGCCCAAAAAATAAAGTAAATTCCTCACCAAATCCTCCCCGGTCGGGACACACACTTTTTCAAGGCAGTAGCCCAGTGTGTCCTCCTTTGCCTGGCAAAGCAGCAGAGCTATTCTTTTCTACTTCACCCAAAACTTTGTCTCTGAGATTCGGGTCGGTACTGGTGCAGAGAGGCTGAGTTTTCAACGTCACTATTGCCAACAGCTTTGAACTTCTTCAGAAGCCCCATCCCATCCCCCCAGGGCATTATTGGGTATATTCCCACAGGTAGTCATAACAGATGGGGAAGGAAATGGCACCCCACTCCAGTATTCTTGCTTGAAGAATCCCACGGACGGAGGAGCCTGGAGGGCTACAGTCCCCGGGGCCATAAAGAGTCGGACACGACTGAGCGACTTCACTTTCACTCAGAACAGAACCCATTCTTTCTGCTTCTGGATCCTGTCAGTGGTGACACTTCCTGACGCCTCAAAGCCTATGAGATCCTGGTGGTAACGGACGGTTTATCCCTGACAGCTCCATGGAGGCCCCCCTGGGACACAGCTGCCCACTGTGCCAAGCCATCATCCCACTGGCCCCACGTCCACTGTTCTGACAACCCTCAACGTGGCAACACCTCCCTTTCTCATGTGCCACTGTGCAACGGTTGCCAAGCCAGGGTCCCATAATGTTGAACGGAGTTTATGGGCAAATAGCTGTTCCTGTTTTCTTCCTCTTGGACTTCACTAATAGTTTACAAGGACTGAGTTGGGATATCAGATGGCAACAGATTTTATGTCTGGCTTAAAACTGCCTTTCCCCAGAAGGATGTTCTCATCCTACTTGAGCAGCACTCTAAGTCTGCAAACCCTTTTTCCTTACGGTCAAGTCTTCTTAGGTTGCTCCTTGGTCCTTCATAGTAATATCTTCCCTAAGGGCTTGCTTTACCAGCGGGCACACAGCGGACACTCTGAACCCCAGGCTGGGCAAATGAGACTCAAGCTGTGGGCTTGTCTTCTTCCCTTTCCCCTGTCTTCCCCTATCCTTTATGATTCTGTGAGGCGTGAGAACAGAGGAAGATAAAGATAACCGGAACACATGCTTCATGGTAGGGGAAAGGAGCACCATGCGGTGTGGATGGCTTAATTAGAATTTTTTTCTGTTTATTTCTTTATATTTTATATTGGAGTGTAATTGAATTACAATGTATTGTTTTCAGGTGTACAGCAAAGTGAATCTGTTATTTATATACAAATATCCACTCTTATTTCAGATTATTTTCCCAAATAGGTTATTACAGAGTGTTGAGCAGTTTCCTGTGCTATACAGTATGCTCTTGTTGGTTATCTGTTTTATAAACAGTAGTGTGTATCTATTAATCACAACCTCTCAATTTATCCCTCTACCCCATCTTTTTAAGTGAATTAAAAAAAATTCAGTGTGATGTTTATTCTACTAAATAGTGGGACTGAAAGAAGTCCTCATATAATTTAGCAGTTTCAAAGCGATTCGTCAGCCTGCATAGGATTTCACTGCAGAAAATCTAGTCTATATGTCAGGGGGAAAAAATATCCAGAAGCTTGCTGATAGCATTTGCAAAACAATTTTTATTACTCATCCAATACTAATTATAAAATTTGAAAGATTAACTAAGAAAAATCTGTATATGCTCTTTATAAGGATATTTACATACACATCTGCCTTAACTGATACTCTCTAACTTGTGGGTTAAGATATAGGGTGTTGTGAGTTTCCTTGGAAAAGCTATGGGTGGTGAAGAAAGAGGATGTCTGCCATTCACTTTGAACAGGCAGAGGAAGAACTGTTTAGCTCTTCCAACAAAGTGAAAGTGAAGTCGCTCAGTCGTGTCCGACTCGTTGAGACCCCATGGACTGCAGCCTACCAGCCTTCTCAGTCCATGAGATTTTCCAGGCAAGAGTACTGGATGGAGTGGGGTGCCATTGCCTTCTCCAGAACCTTCCTTCCAGGTGAATAACTCAGTTTTGGTGCATGTCAGAAGGAAAAATAAGCCAATTCTTTCAATTCTTGCATATTTCTTCAGAGTATCCTTTAGTAGGTCCTTCTCTCTTATCTTTAAAAAAAGGGATGCATGTACGAATCTATGTTTCTAACACTGGACTCATGCTGAAGTGTCCTGACATTCACTAACTCTAGAGCCAAAGCGCTGATTGCAAATCCAGCTCTGCTGTGTGACTGTGCCAAGTGGCTTCACTCCCTGTCCTTCAGTGTTCTCATCTGTACAGTGGGTGAGTGAATGAAACTGCCCTTGAGGGCTGTTTGTGAGCTCGTATATGTATAAAGTGCTGGAATTTTGCCTGGTGCCAGTTAAGAACATGCTACATGTTAACGTTATTATTGAAGAAATTAGAGTAATGCCTATTACACTAGCAACCGAAATAGGTCAGTTTCATTCTCTCAACCAGTATTATTGAATATATATATAGTAATGATCCCCAGCTCTCAACCAGTATTATTGAATATATATAGTAATGATCCCCAGCCAATGAAATCCTTCTTCCCAAAGAGCCTATATGAGGAGGGGAGAGGGACAGAGGAGCAGAGGAGAAGGAGAGGACTAAAAGAAAGAAGTAAAAAATATATTATTTCATATATCATATGACTTATTCTGATGATCTTAAAGTAGACATATTTAAAATGGATAACCAACAAGAACCTACTGTTACAGCACATGGAACTCTGGTCAATGTTATTGGGCAGCCTTGACGGGAGGGGAGTTTCGGGGAGAATGGATACATGGATAAGTATGGTTGAGTCCCTTTTCTGTTCACCTGAAACTATCACAACATTGTTGGTTAATTGGCCATGCTCCAATACAAAATAAAACAAAAATTTTTAAGAAGAAAAATAAAGCAGAGATAAGATAAGAGATGCTGGAGGAAAGAATACCATGGAGCAAACTGTAAGTCAGATGTCTTGAGGTCAGGTGGTCCATATGAGCAAGGAGGCCAGGGTGGCTGCAGGCGGAAGAGAGAGGAGGAAGCCACACCTCGTGAGGCCGGAGGGGTTCTGGCTGGGGTGCAGGGGGCCCCTGGGGTGGCTTGTAGCCACTGTTGCCATCCTTTGGCTGTTGTTTAGGACAAGAAGCCACTCGAGGTTTTGAGAAGAGGAGAGAAATAACCTGACCTATATGGTAAAGGATCACTTGGACTGTTGGGTGGGGCCCGGGGGCTGGGGTGTGTGGGGGAGTCGGTAGGGGAGTAGAAAGATAAGTCGGAGGCTGCTATCTATAGATGCTGGTGGCTTGGACCAGGGAATTTGCTGTGGGGAGGGAGATGGCAAAGAGTGAATACTTCCACGTGTATTTTTGAAGGCAGGTGTAGATGGAATCTGCCAAGGAATTGGATGTCGTCTGTAAAGGATAGAAAAACTCTGAGAGGACAGGGATATTTCTCTCTTTTATTCAACAACATGTCCCAATCACCTAGATAGTGCTTGGTACTCAATATTCCTTGAACCAATGAAAAAGGTAACTGATGAGGCCGTTATTCAGAGATGCTGGTGGCTTGGACCAGGGAATTAGCTGTGGGGAGGGAGATGGCAAAGAGTAAATACTTCCACGTGTATTTCTGAAGGCAGATGTAGACGGAATCTGTCAAGGAATTGAATGTCATGTGTAAAGGATAGAAAAGCTCTGAGAGGACAGGGATATTTTTCTCTTTTATTCAACATCATGTCCCAATCACCTAGATAGTGCTTGGTACTCAATATTCCTTGAACCAATGAAAAAGTTACCTGACTTGTATTACGATGCCCTACTTAAACTCAGCGAATACTATAAAGCAGCTAAGACGTCTACAGCCATTTCTCCAAAGAAGACATGCAGCTGGCTAAGAGGCACATGAAAAGATGCTCTACATTAATAATTATTAGCGAAATGTGGATCAAAACTACAATGAGGTATCACCTCTCACTGGTCCCCTGGAGAAGGGAATGGCTACCCACTGCAGTATTCTTGCCTGGAGAATTCCAAGGACAGAGGAACCTGGCAGAATATAGCCCATGGGGTTGCAAAGAACGGAACACGACTGAGCAACTGACACACACACACACACACACACACACACACACACACACCCGTGTGTAAACACGTAGCTGGTGGGAAGCTGCTGCTTAGCACAGGAGCTCAGCTTGGTGCTCTGTGACGACCAAGCCAGGTGGAACAGGGGTGGGCGTGGGAGGGATATTCAAGTGGGAAGTGTGTATACATATAGCGGATTCACTTTGTCCTACAGCAGAAACCAATAGTACGTTGTAAAGCAACTATACTCCATTTAAAAAAAAAAAAACAACTACAGATAAATGAAGTCCTGTAGTAACTACAGTTTCAGCATTTAAGCAATGAAGCCTCTTCCTTTCTTCAGGTTAGAAGTTGTCACTGCTCCATGCCTGGCCCTCTGCTGCCAATGACCAGGCCCGAAAAAGGCTTGGATAACTTTCTGTAATAGAAGAGTACTTTATTACAAACTATTCATTGTGAACATACAGAAACCAACAGGAAATACACCTTAGAGTACAGGAAAGAGTGGCTTATTTGGAGAAAACAAAGACCTAGGAAATGGGGATTCTGGTATGTATCCTCAGTGGACAACTGCAATACTTACTGGAACAGTCAGTAAAACGAGAACATTAACACCCAAGGATTTCATGAGGTAAAATAAGTTATGTACCACATTTCAGACAATCTAGGAAATGCCTTATTTAGACCATATTCTAAAGATTAAAACATACAATGCATTTTATGTCATCTTTTCCTATTAACATACTACAGCATGTGAGAGAGAGAGAGATGGCTACGTAATTGGTGATAAGCCCAGGATATGGTGATTTCTAATCCCCCAATACACATTTTAGAGTTTAAGGGTAATCAGGTTTGTTGATATCCTTGAGTGACACATAGAGTTGGTATACAAGAGCACACCCACGTTTTGCTCCCTGGTGATTCATGGAGACTAGAAGCAACCTTCAGGGATATTACAAAGTACCTGTCAATTCTTAAAGATGACATTTGATAAAAGGGTGTTCCGTTCTAGACGTATGTTTGGGGAACCTCGACTGTCTCCTGTCCTTTGAGTCACCCCCGCGGGGCTGCTTCAGGTCTGCTGGGTAGGACAGTTTGCCCACATACACTGACAGCTTCAGGGTCTCTATTCAGGACATGTTCAGGGGCAGCAATAGCCATCAACCCGGAAGACGGCCTGCGGCGCAGGTGGAGGTGGGGGAATCGTGTGGAAGCAGAGTCTGCACAACAGACATAGGTTTGTGCTTTTCTAACGGTTATTAGGGGACCTAATGACTTCTCTGGTGGCTCACATGGTAGAGAATCTGCCTGCAGTGCAGGGGACCTGGGTTTGATCCCCGGGTGGGGAAGATCCCCTGGAGGAGGAAATGGCAACCCAGTCCAGTATTGTTGCCTGGAGAATCCCATGGACAGAGGGGTCTGTGGGGTCGCAGAGTCGGACACACACACACACACGCCCCGAGTCGTGGGGTCACCCACGGCCCCCACAGCCCGGGCCCCAGGGGGCGGAGGGCCCTACGTTTTTTTTTTTTTTTAATATTTAGTTTTAAGCTGGCTCTTTCACTTTCTTCCTTCACCCTCATCAAAGGGCTCTTTAGTTCCTCTTCACTTTCTGCCATTAGAGTGGTATCATCCACATATCTGAGATTGTTGATGTTTCTCCCACCTGTCTTGATTCCAGCTTGTAACTCATGCAATCTGGCGTTTTCTATGATGTGCTCAGATTATAGGTTAAACAAACAGAGTGACAGCAGACAGCCCTCTCATACTCCTTTCTCAATCTTGAACCAAGCAGTTGTTCCATACTGGGTTCTAACTGGTGCTTCCTGACCTGCATACAGGTTTCTCAGGAGACAGGTAAGAGGGTCCGGTATTCCTATCCCTTTAAGAGTGTTCCTCAGTTCATTGTGATCCAAGCAGTCAAAGGCTTTGGCATGGACGATAAAACAGAGGTAAATGTTTTTCTGGAATCCCCCAGCTTTCTCTATGATCCAGCAAATCTTGGCAATTTGATGTCTGGTTCCTCTTCCATTTCTAAACCCAGCTTCAGTTCAGTTCAATCGCTCAGTCATGTCCGACTCTTTGTGACCCCATGAATCACAGCACGCCAGGCCTCCCTGTCCATCACCAACTCCCGGAGTTCACCAAGATTCACGTCCATCGAGTCAGTGATGCCATCCAGCCATCCCATCCTCTGTCGTCCCCTTCTCCTCCTGCCCCCAATTCCTCCCAGCATGAAAGTCTTTTCCAATGAGTCAACTCTTCACATGAGGTGGCCAAAGTACTGGAGTTTCAGCCTTAGCATCATTCCTTCCAAAGAAATCCCAGGTCTGATTTCCTGCAGAATGGACTGGTTGGATCTCATCTGAAAGTTCCTAGTTCACATAACAGTAGAGCCTAGCATGCAAGATTTTAAGCATGACCTTACTAGCATTGGAGGTGTTTGAAGCTGTCTGATGGTTAGCACATTCTTTATTACTATCCTTCTTAGAAATTGGAGTGAGGACTGACCTTTTCCAGTCCTGTGGCCGACTGCTGAGTCTTCCAGATTTGCTGACATACTGATGCAACACCTTGATGGCATCATCCTTTGGGGTTTTGAATAGTTTTACTGGAATTCCATTGTATCCACCAGGTTTATTAACAGCAGTGCTTCCTAAGGCCCACTTGACTTCGCTCTCCAGAATGTCTGGCTCTGGGTGACTGACCGCACCATTGTAGTAATCTGGTTGATTGAGATCCTTTTCGTACAGCTCTTCCGTGTATTCTTTCTATCTCTTCTTGATCTCTCCAGCATCTGCTAGGTCTCTCCCATTTCTGTCCTTTATTGTGCCCATCTTTGGGAAAAATGCTCTCTTGATATTTCCAGTTTTCCTGAAGAGATCTCTAGTTTTTCCCCTTCTGCTATTTTTTAGTTTTATACACAGTTCATTGATTCCTGGCTTGTCTTACTTGAATGTTTTTTATAGACCCTGTTCTTTAATTTCTAAGTTGATTAATTTGATTAGATGTAAAATAGCAAAAAGAAATACACGACTAGGAGGTTGATATTTAGGTGTTCTGATTGGGAACCGCATGAGAAAATTGTTTGTGGTCATTGTTTTTACTTTAGAGTGAATTGAACTGAAGCGTCTGGATCCAGTTTGAGCTTTGCATGGTAATTAAAGTTGAGATCAGATTTAACTGGGATGAATTAAATAACAACCTTTGACCAGGAAAGAGCAGGAGGAATTGCTCATGTTTGTGGCATATTTGGGGTCAAAAGCTATTTCAACCAAATGCATCTTTTGCTTACCTAGAGAACCACAATCAAATCTCGATTTTAGCCTCCAGCTCTCCTTTATTTTCCATCTTTCCACCCTCTTCCCCTGCTTATCCACCATGGAGTGCTTTACTGCAGTCCACACAGAAATGAACCTTTTAGTTGCTGATAATAGATATTTTCCAGCTGGCAAAACAGAAATCACCACTGCACAAATCTTTATTGCTTTTCTTTAGAAACAAAAGCTCCTTTCCTAGGCAAATGACTGTGAATCAGCTGTCTAGTATTTTGACTATAAAGTGCTATGATATTTGGAAATTAATTATGTATTCCATGAATGTTTAACATTGCAGCTATTAATTAATATGCCCTCTAGCATTTTACAGATTTCATAAAGTACAATCTACTGGAAGAGTTCCCTGTGTAAAGCATTGGGAAAGCCTTTATGTTTTGACTTAATTAGGGTGACAATAAGAATTGCTCACTCAAGGGAAATGCCAGAGTCTAGGGATCAAGACTGTTCCAATGGCTTGATTATTACCTTTTCTTTCTAAAGGAGCTCAGTCCTTTTTCCAAGATTGCTACAACTAAAATCTTAATAGAGATTAACCCATAGGGTTTAAGTGATTGAGGACTAAGTGGAATTTTGAGGAACAGGAGATACAAAAATACACTTTATTCAGTGCCTCTCAAGGTGTATCAAGAAGCCAGTGCTTACAGTCATCTTTAAATAGATGCTTTACAGAGCTTTACTGACATGTAGGATCTAGGTGCCTGACCAGGGATTGAACCCAGGCCCCTGTAGCGAGAGTACAGAGTCTTAGCCACTGGACCACCAGTTCAGTTCAGTTCAGTTGCTCAGTCGTGTCCAGCTCTTGGCAAGCCCATGGGCTGCAGCACCCCAGGCTTCCCTGTCCATCACCAACTCCTGGAGCTTGCTCAAACTCATGTCCATCGAGTCGGTGATGCCATCCAATCATCCTGTCCTCGGTTGTCCCCTTCTCCTCCTGCCTTCAATCTTTCCCAGCATCAGGATCAGCAGTGGAAGTCCCTAACATGTTACTGGTATCAGCCTAGTAATGGCTGTAGGCAAATAACCAGGGAAAGAGCCGTTGATGAGCAGTTATGGCTACTGATGGGATAAAACAGAATGAAGAGCTATGAAATCTCTTCTCTCTTTGTCCCTCATGCCTTTGTTTACTTTTGAATGTCTTACAGTATGAAATGTGAGTGCTCAGTCCCTCAAGTATGAAAACCAAGGCTCTTTTTCCTATCCATCTTCAGTATGCCAACTTGAAGTTAGAATTAAAATGTCAAATGCACTTTCAAGAGGAAAGGTTAAGAGTCTCCTGAGAAACTCATTGGAGTCACTATTGCCAACAATTCTTTGATCCTAAAGGCAAAATAATTCATTTGGATGGTTCTAACTTTATAATCTACCATATGGCTTATAAATAGGCTTCCCTGGTGGCTCAGACGGTAAAGAATCTGCCCACAGTACAGGAAACCCGGGTTTGATCCCTGGCTTGGGAAGATCCCCTGGAGAAGGGAATGGATATTCACTCCAGTATTCTTGCCTGGAGAGGCAACAGAAGAGAATCTGGATGAAGATAAATTCCTGCAATGACAAGAATGCAGTCTCAGGCAGTTTTCATGGGGAACAGTGAACTGTCTTTTGATAATTACTCAGGAGGGCAGAAGCACAGAGCTCCAGTGTTTTTGTTGCCCTTTATTATTTCTAATGAAGATTAAGCGGAGCTTCTTGTGGCTTCTCCCCCCGCCCCCCCACGACCGACCAGAAATGTCCAATCCATCTTCTCTTAAGGAAATTAAGGCCGCTTTGCAAAAGGACCTCTCGTCCTGTGCTTGGTGGCTGTTAGACCCATTTGCATGTTGCCCAGATTCACCGTTTTGCATTGTGTATTCTTGAGCGTCCACGCAAATATTTTTTTATTTAAAAGTGCAAAAGGAAATGCTAGGGTTTACCTTAAGAGTATCTTGCCATCTCGCCTTTCAGAAAGATTTTAAATTCTTAGTTTTTTTTTTTTTTTTTTTTAATCTCCGAGTCTTAAAATAGTATGTTTCTGAATAGGTGAGAATTCGTTCTGGACCTTGGGAATCTACAGATTTGTGTTGACTCACTTTGGATGCCCCTTGGCTCTTGAGAGTTCTGTCTGTGGGCTGATGCCAGTGATGGAGGGTTTTCATATAATGTCATACCCTATTATAGAAAGGTGTTCACCGCCACACCATAGCACCTTTTCCTCAAATCTTGGGTGTTCCCCTATTATTTCCTGCATAAATATCCTTGCAGGTAAGTTAAAGGTAGTATAAATAATTTAATTTTACATTTTAGAAAAGTTTAGAAACGCGGCTGGGAAGGCAAATGGCAAGAAACAGGACAGAATTAAGCGTTTTCCTGTTGTGAAAGCTCAAAGGAACACATGTTTCTGCAGTTTTATACTATGAGATGCAGTTCTGAGGCTTATCTGGACGGTATCTGGATTCGCGAAGTGACTATAGTTGTTTCTATGTTATCAATAATATTTATCACCAAATCATCTCATTTCTATGGAACATGTGAGTTTATTTTCATAGGTTGCTAATTTCCGGGACTGTAATTTACAATATAGAATACACAGCTAAATACTCTTTTAGATAAGTTTTGAGTTGAAGAAAGAACAATATTCAGACTTTTAATATAACACTTCTTTGAGCAAAGTTCGATTTTACTATTTTATGTTTAGAAAATGAGTATTTGAGTGCAAAGTAAAAATCTTAATATCTTTGAAACTATCATGGAAGAGTAGCTCCCTGTTTATAACCCTGGGATTCCAGTTTATCTTCACTCTAGATTAGCTAATTGGATCCAATTAGCTATTTAAGAATTCATCTTAAAAGATAATTTTAAAGTGCTGATTTAGAAGATAACATTCACTTCATGTATTTCTTTTTTATTTTTTTATTTTATGTGACCTGTGGCTTGCGCGATCTTAGTTCTCTAACCAGGAATTGAACCCATACCCTCTGTACTGGGGACACAGGAGTCCCTTGAAGATAACACTGAGAGAGTTTTAATTCAGGAAATTAAAAAAAAAGTCGCCTATCCCCAGTTGCCTCGACAGGGGCTGCTCTGTGCTGGTCTTCTCGGTGGTGGCTTCTCTTGCAGAGGAGCCCCGGCTCTAGGGCGCTCAGGCTTCAGTAGTTGGGTGCATGGGCCTAGTCACTGTGCAGTATGTGGGATCTTCCAGAGCAGGGATGGAACCCATGTCTCCTGCACTGGCAGGCGGATTCTTCACCACTGAGCCACCAGGGAAGCCCAGAAAGTTTTTTTCCCACTCATTTGTACTTTAGAGAGACAAAACACCAGTCTTGCAGCTGATTAAAATTGTACAGACTGTTTTTTCTTCATAAAAATTAGTTGCCACTTAAGTAATGCGGGAATTTTCCCCGCACTGTTTCTGTAGTTAGACACTCAAAAACTGTTAATAAAACCCACAGAACTGCCCCTTACTCTTAGTATTTGAACAGGATATGAAAACTGTGTTTCTGAAAGCTGCTTTTATCGTGGTTATTTGTGGCCTTAGGTGGATTTATCATCCATAGGTTGATCGGATGAAATAAGGCTTCTTAGGTCAAAAGTGGAAATCTTTTTTCCTTACTGTGAAACTGTAGAAATTATACACCTATTTGGGTATTTTAATAGTTCCCTAGTGAGAGTAATTTTAGTCTTCTGATACTGTGGGGCAGTTTATGAAATTTGGATTTCAGACTGTGGCTCAGATTGTATCATTGAGTAGTCTTTTAAGTAATTATCTATGCTCATGGCATTATTAGATATTATGTAATTACACATAAATAAGGATATTAAGATGAATATGTAGCTTTATAACTAATGTAATATACAACTGACATTCTAGGCATAGTTTGTCAAACTAAAGCTGGAGCTTCAGTAAAAAAGAATTTTACTTCATTGAGGTTTTCATGTATTTGTCATTTAATGGATTGCTTCTAGTTTAAGACATATAAAAGGATTTCTCAATCGTTTCACATATCTCAAAATTTTGCCAGCAGCGTTTTGCTGCGTGTGAGGGCCTTTCCCTAAGAATTACTCTCTTTCTTACTCCCGTGCACAGCTGTTATCACAGGCTCTTTCTTTCTTTCTTTTTTTTTTTTT
>SJYC01139252.1:0-15299 GCA_006408675.1 Madoqua kirkii
TTTAAGACATATAAAAGGATTTCTCAATCGTTTCACATATCTCAAAATTTTGCCAGCAGCGTTTTGCTGCGTGTGAGGGCCTTTCCCTAAGAATTACTCTCTTTCTTACTCCCGTGCACAGCTGTTGTCACAGGCTCTTTCTTTTTTTTTTTTTTGTCACAGGCTCTTATGTACATACTTACAAGGGTTTAAACTCATTTTTTTTAACTGAAAGAAGTAAGCTAAAAAAAAAATTCAGCTTTAAATCCAAGGATCAAAATTTTAAGTGAAATAAAAATGAAAATAAAAAAGCAAGAAATATGTTAGGACTGTTCGAGCTGGATGTGGAACACACTGATATAAAATCTCAGGATTCTGTTAAGTGACTTGAGTGCTCCAGCTGAAGAGACTGTTGTGCTCTATTTAAAGGGAGGGAAAGCCGCCAGGTTTCCCCTGCTTCAGAGCTGTCTGGGCAGACCTGTTTTTGTTTGGCGTGAAGAAAGGGAGCTGCTGAGGGTGATGGGGCTGTATCTTGTGATGTCTTATTGAAGGTATTCAGGATTTTCTGCTGGCTCTTTGCCCCGTCTGCTTCCTGCTTCCTCAGTTCTCTTTCGGGTTTGTCTTAACCTTTCTCATTTCAACCACTTCAAGTTCTGTGTTACGAAATCACTTTGATTTAGAGCAAGCTACAAGTGAAATAGAGCGAGCTATGTTAAATCTTGAGTGAGGAAGAATTTTAATTATTGTCAGCTCGCTCTACATTTGGACCAGTTGTAGTAATCAAACAGTGCTTTATCTGAGGTATCTTTCTTTTACATATCAAGTCTTATTTTTGACCTATCAAATACAGTTTTAAGTCTTAATTTGACTAAGAGTTACACAGTGTCTTTTTCAGAAGGCATTTGTGCCCATTTATCTGTGATTTTTAAAGGAGGACTTTGTGTTGCTGATGGCACTCCTTAAAGGTGGTTCGGTGTTTTGCAGAGAGGAGCCCCAGAAGGTAGGCGTGGCAGCTCCGGTGGTTCTGAGGGGACAGCAGCATGGGGACAGTCTGGGCGTGGGTTTCGTCAGTTTGGTTTTGGATTTGTCAGTAAACTAAGCTTGTTGGGCCACAGGGGATGTCCTCATGGTAATAAGACTCAGAAATGATGATAGGATGGTCGTTGCCAAGAGAGAACTGGAACATTTTGTGTGTTATCTAGATTGTGGCAGCTTACCCATGTACCAAGATACTGAGAAGATTGAGTTGGTAATCAGAGTTGCTTGTGGAGCAAAGGGACTTTGAAAGCCTCGAGGTATATTTCATCCCGGCCGCGGCGGGAAAGACGGGCTTCTTCAGGGTCTCCATATGGTCTTCATTGCCTGTGAAACCTGGTTGCTGGGTGTCCTGTGGAATCAGGGCTGGCACCGTCCTACGGTTCGGTTTCTGTTTAGAATCACGGAGGCCTCTGTTATCACGAAGATTACTTAAAACAGTTGACTGACTTAGCGGATTTTAACCTTAGCCCAGCCGGAGGATATATTCATGTAGTATTGGTGCCAGCGTTTGCCCTATTCCTCTGCTCCTGTGGCCATTTTTACTGACCTCTGTTACAGCAGCTAGCAAGTTGTCTTACCCCTGAGTCAACTTGCTTATCCTAGGACCCAAGAGCCTGGCACAGTGCCTGGTGGGGAGCACTTTTTTTTTTTTTTTGATAACGCTTTATTGACATATAATTCATGTATTGTAAAATCCACTCTTTTAAAATGTATAGCTCAGTGGTTTTTAGAATATTTAGAGTTGTACGTCACCATCATCTAATTTAAGAACGTTTTCATCACCCCTCAAGGGAACTCTGCACTTCTTAGCTTTGCACTGTTCCCATTCTTCCCTCACTCCCGGCCCCTGGTGATCACTTACTGACTTATCTGTCTCCGTGCCCCTGCCGGCTCTGGACGGTTCGAACAAACGGAGTCGTGCAGCGTGCGACCCTTTGTGCCTGGTGTCTTTCATTGAACGTCATGTTTTCAAAGTTCATCCACGACGTCGCTTGCATATACCCGACTCCATTCCTGTATGTGGCTGGATGGCATTCCATTGCTCGGATATCCCACATTCAGTTTATCTGTTCCTTGTCAGCCGGTGGGTATTTGAGTTGCTTCCTCTTCTTGGTTCTGTGAATAATGTTGCTGCGGACATATTGTGTATATATATTTGTTTTCATTTCTTTTCTCAATACATTTTGAATGGATGAAGGAAAAGTTTTGGCAGCTCCCAAAGCTGATACGTAAAGTGACCAAGTCATTCATTTTATAGTGAGTTTTCTTTGGTTCCTGTAAGATTCACTTTCTCTCTGTTCTCAAGCGACCTTTCCGCAGTCCTCCCCCAACTGAATAAATTATTTTTTGTGGCTCTTTAATACAGGATCTAAAATGTCCACCGAGGCACAAAGAGTTGACGATAGTCCCGGCACTAGTGGAGGGAGCTCTGATGGAGACCAGCGTGAGAGCGCCCAGCAGGAGCTGGAGCGAGAGCAGGTCCAGCCCAAGAAAAAGGAAGGGAAGATATCCAGCAAGACAGCTGCCAAATTGTCTACTAGTGCTAAAAGGTACCTCAGTTATGGTAGCTTCTTTGCTTTTAGTATCAATTTATGATCTGAAATTCTATCTTTCTCTTGCATTTAATCATCTTTATGGGATATAGACCATGAAGTTGATGGACTTTTTCTTCTTCAAGATTCTTCTTTTTCATGATTTTAACTGTATGCAATATGAACTTTGTGGTATTTAAAGTCAGTTAAACAGCATGGCAGAATTATAAACTACGTATCCATAGTGTGCATGTATGTATTGTTAGGTGAATATGAATAGGAAAGTGCTTGTAAAAGTGTGAGAATTTGTTTTATGGTTCCTTGACCATTACTATTTTATTTTATTGAGCGGCAGAGAATAAAAGTGGGAGTCTGTCGAAGTAGTTACTGGATGATTATCTCCGTTCACTGTTAGTAAAGTGAGAAATGCGGGAGTTAATAACAACAGAACGGGAAAGACCAGAGATCTCTTCAAGAAAATTGGTATCACTTCAAGATACCAAGGGAACATTTCATGCAAAGATGGGCACAAGAAAGGACAAAAACAGTACCGACCTAACAGAAGTAGAAGATATTAAGAAGAGGTGGCAAGAATACACAGAAGAGCTATACAAAAAAGATCTTCAGGACCCAGATAACCACGATGGTGTGATCACTCACCTAGAGTCAGACATCCTGGAGTCTAAAGTCAAGTGGGCCTTAGGAAGCATTACTACGACAAAGCTAGTGGAGGTGATGAAATTCCAGCT
The DNA here is from genome assembly GCA_006408675.1 of Madoqua kirkii. NCBI lineage: Eukaryota > Metazoa > Chordata > Mammalia > Artiodactyla > Bovidae > Madoqua > Madoqua kirkii. Next base: position 3,299 of record SJYC01139252.1, read on the forward strand.
GAGCTATTTCACATCCTAAAAGGTGTTGCTATAAAAGTCCTGCACTCAGTATGCCAGCAAATTTGGTAACCTCAGCACTGGCCACAGGACTGGAAAAGGTCAGTTTTTATTCCAATCCCAAAGAAAGACAATGCCAGAGAATGCTCAAACTACTGCACAATTGCACTCATCTCACACTCTAGCAAAGTAATGCTTGAAATTCTCCAGGCCAGGCTTCAACAGCACGTGAAGCCTGAACTTCAAATGCTTAAGCTGGATTTAGAAAAGGCAGAAGAGCCAGAGATCAAATTGCCAACATCTGTTGGGTTATAGAAAAAGCAAGAGAATTCCAGAAAAACATCTACTTCTGCTTCATTGACTACGCCAAAGCCTTTGACTGTAGATCACAACAAACTGGAAAATTCTTCAAGAGATGGGAATATAGACCTCCTTACCTGCTTCCTGAGAAATCTGTATGCAGGTCAAGAAGCAACAGTTAGAAACGGACATGGAACAACAGACTGGTTCGAAATTGGGAAGGGAGTACGTCAAGGCTGTATATTGTCACCCTGCTTATTTAACTTTTATGCAGAGTACATCATGCAAAATACTGGGCTGGATGAAGCACAAGCTGGAATCAAGATTGCCAGGAGAAATATCAATAACCTCACATCTGCAGATGACACCACCCTTATGGCAGAAAGCGAAGAGGGACTAAAGAGCCTCTTGATGAAAGTGAAAGAGGAGAGTGAAAACGCTGGCTTAAAACTTAACATTGAAAAAACTAAGATCATGGCTTCCAATCCCATCACTTCATGGCAGATAGATGGGGAAACAATGGAAACAGTGACAGACTATTTTTTTGGGGCTCCAAAATCACTGCAGATGGTGGTTGCAGCCATGAAATTAAAAGATGCTTGCTTCTTGGAAGAAAAGCTATGACCTACCTAGACAGCATATTAAAAAGCAGAGACATTACTTTACCAACAAAGGTCTAGTCAAGGCTATGGTTTTTCCAGTAGTCATGTATAGATGTGAGAGTTGGACCATAAAGAAGACTGAGCACTGAAGAATTGGTGCTTTTGAACTGTGGTGTTGGAGAAGACTGTTGAGTCCCTTAAACAGCAAGGAGATCCAACCAGTCCATCCTAAAGGAGATCAGTCCTGAATATTCATTGGAACGACTGATGTTGAAGCTCCAATACCTTGGCCACCTGCTGGGAAGATAGAATATCTCTTGGTAAATAATTTAAAGGTGAATTGAATCTAGTAGTCTTTTCTGGTCCTATGATATACCGTCTGAGAACTTTGAGCCTTGTGGACTGTCTGATTGTTGAGTGACAGCTTCATCCTTGGCTGGTGGTGTGGATGAGGGAACCCATCCCAGAGGCCGTGCCCCGTGCGGGCTGGAGGACCTTGCTGCTCTCTGGTCGAGTTGGTCCCCAGGTTGGGAAGACCTTTCTCAGGCCCCCTGCAGGCCATGCCTTCCTGGGGAGAGTTGTTAGGTGCGCCGTCCTTTCTAAGGGCCTCGGGTAGCCAGGTTCCCTTCCCGGAAGCGTGTGGCCGATGCCCACCCCCTGCTGAAGGAGCCACGGGGAAGTCAGACGGCCTGGGACTTGAACCCCTCGGCCGTCTGTGCTGGGCGGCGGGAAGGGCTTCGCATGCTCCTGCCGGCACAGCGCAGGTCCAGGGCCCTCCGCTCACGGGCCCCGCGCCTCCGCTGCCCAGTCATGGCCGAGAATGGCCGGCCGCGGGGAATGCGGCGGACTAGGGTAGCATGGAGCGGGGCTGGGGAAGCAGACGTGTAGAGGGAGGAAGGGAGGCGGGTGTGCGTGGGCAGGAGACACTCAGGCGCAGACCGTGGCCCGCTTAGCTGTGGGCGTGCCAGGTGGCTCAGGCAGTAAAGAATCCGCCCGCAACGCGCCCCACCCGGGTCGGGAGGATCCCCTGGAGGAGGGCGTGGCAGCCCCTGGAGACCCCCATGGACTCCCATGGGGTCGCAAAGAGTGGGACACGGCTGAGCAGCTAAGCACACAGCCTCTGAGAGCGGGGGTGCTGTCGGGGAGCGGGGAGGACGGCCCGCCGGTGCGGTGGGCTGGTCTGCCCTGCCCCCGTGTCTGCTCTGGGGGGTCTTTCCCCGCACCCCCCCCCTTGCCAGGTGGCTCAGGCAGTAAAGAATCCGCCCGCAACGCGCCCCACCCGGGTCGGGAGGATCCCCTGGAGGAGGGCGTGGCAGCCCCTGGAGACCCCCATGGACTCCCATGGGGTCGCAAAGAGTGGGACACGGCTGAGCAGCTAAGCACACAGCCTCTGAGAGCGGGGGTGCTGTCGGGGAGCGGGGAGGACGGCCCGCCGGTGCGGTGGGCTGGTCTGCCCTGCCCCCGTGTCTGCTCTGGGGGGTCTTTGCCCGCGCCCCCCCCGGCGGGGCGCCACCACGGAGCACGGCAGAGCATCCTGCCGGGCGATGGAGCAAAGCCTGCCGTCTGTGCGGAGGCGAGGGAACAGGGACGTGTGCGAAAGCGAGGACTGGATGAGGCTTTTTCATAAGGGTCATTCTTTACTTCGTTTTCCTACAAAATGTACAAAGTTGAGATTACATATTCAAACCTAGTTTTCCTTTTTCCCGCTCTTTAAATTGGGGATAAAATTTATTTTTGAGTGTGTGTGTGTGAAGAATCCAAGACAGTGTCTGATGGGCCCAAATTGGTGAAAGTAAGAAGTGTCTTTTGAGTTGCTTCCTGGCTGAAAAAAATCCCTCCGTTGGCAAATTTATTCTTGTGAATCTGTGATTTTCAAACTGACTGATGACTTTCCTCTAGACCGTTTCTGGGTGGCTTATGGTTGAGTATCTGTGGGGGTTTAGGCGTTTACTGTTTTTTTGAATATAAAATGCTGCTTCACAGCAAATTTTTAGGTAAAAAACAAAAACCTAATACTAAAAAGCTAATTCTATTCCTTTGCTTCTCCCCAATGTAGTTGATAGTGGAAATTAACCTTGTCCCCCCATCTCTGCATAGGTTCCTTTTCTTTCGTTAAGTAGGTGTCTGTTTTGGCTGCCCCAGGTTATTTCTTCTCCTCTTCTATGTGGTTACAAAGTCTAGTTCCCCTGACCGGGGATGGAACCTGGGCTCTCTGCATTGGGAGCGCAGAGTCTTAGCCACCTGACCACCAGGGAAGTCCCTCTGCAAGTTCTAACAACTGAGGGAAAATATTGGGAATCTTGATGACAGGGACTCAACATATCTTTAATTCACCACATGCCTAGCATAGTATTTATTTACTGGCTGCCTTAGAACCTAGAGTTTGTTGTGAGGCTTGGATCTTCCACAGAGATTAGAATCCTAGTACTAATGTGTTCAGAAGATCAAAGTTAGAGGTAGTTTCACAATAAAATTCTAATTTATTATTATTGATAATTGATTTTTATGCAGATGAGACATCTTTTCCAAATAGTGTCATTTTGTGGGAGAGTTAAATCAGCAGTGCAGAACTTGTACTCTAGAGACAGAATCCAGGTTAGAGTCTAGGTCCTGGCATTTAGTTGCTCTGTGATATTAGATACATGGTTTAACATTTCCAAGCCTCATCTTTCTCATCTGTAAAATGGAGACAGTAATAGTCCCATCTTCACAGGGCCAGCGTGAGGATGGAAGGTGATAAAACTTTTATTTGGCACACAGGAAGGTTTCTTACACTGATGCTGTTGTTCTTAGACTTTGTGCCAGTTAAAGCTTACAATAGTATTTTACTAAGTCCGTGTGATAAATTTTAGAAAAATGAAGTCTGTGTTAATGCTGTGAGGACTCAGTGCTTTTTGTTAAAATAGTAACAGATGCTGTAATTATACATACATTTTATAGTAACTCAAGAAAAGTACTTTGCACATAGGTGTTCAGTTGCATAAAATATGCTGTAATCGTAGAATTAATCATTAGGTGTAGAAATGCGTTTTCTTGAAAAAAAAAAATGGGAAGGGAAGCGAGGTGGGAGGGGGTTCAGGATGGGGGACACGTGTGCACTGTGGGCTGATTCATGTCGATATAGGGCAGGAACCACTGCAATATTGTACAGTAACTAGCTTCCAATTAAATAACTAAGAAAAAGTATTGGTCTGTCTCTTATACACATCTAAAGTAATATGGGATACAGAAAATATCAAATTGGAATTTTATTTAAACAATGGTATAAATTAATTTCTGTTTCAGAGTTAGAGGGAGGTTACAGTTACTTCTTGATGCATTTTTGCTCTTCCTTGGCGTGAAATTATTTCTTAAAAAATCGGAATGCTTTTAGCACGGTCTGTTCTCCTCATAATTTTATGTGATTTTATTGGATACAATGTAATAATTGTCCTAGAAATGATATTTGGTTTTAGACTCTAAATTGTTGTTAGGTTGGAAGGTTGATTTGAGTATATTTCACTGAAATTTTGTTATACTATATGGGCTAACCTATTTCTTTTCCACATGAGAATGAAATACTTTTTATAGATAATCTTTTGTAATTATTGAATTTTATTGATTTTGAATGTTGATTTAAAATTTTTCAATGTTCCTGAAATCAGGATGCAGCTGACAGTTGATGTGCAGAATCATTCATTTAGGTTGTCATTTTTTTGAATCATAGATGAATAGTATGTATCACTACTCAGAACTAAGCTCTGGATTTGTTACTTGCAGCGGCTCTGTGTTTTCTAAGCTAATTCAGAGATTGCTTTGAGATTTAAGAAATTTTAGTAACCAGTTGCATGATGTTTTCTTTTGAGAATGAGTTCATTTTGGAAGGTTTTGAGGAAAGCAGACCATAGGGGAATACAGAAAGTCATCTAAGTGGATGAAGGTTTTCTTTTTAAATAACTGTTAAGAAAATACCTTTGTGAATCCCCAGGTCCATATATTCATGTTCTGCTTGGCCCTGAGTGAGTTACTGAATTTTCTTGAAACTTGAATATGTGTTTCTGTTTGAAGCATGTTGGTATATGTACAGCTTCATTTTTCTGAACCGTTAATCCAGTATCCTGGTATTACAAGGAGAGCTTCATGTCTTCTCCACTTCGGTTCAGTTTCGGTGCCGTGGTCTGCAGTTCAGTCTGAAGGAGTCATTATTATCTCCCCTTCCCTGCCCCGACTCCTCTTTCTTTTTAGCAGGTGACAGTCACATGTAACACTCCTACTGTTCCTGGGACATTTAAGGTTTTAGGTGAAGTCGTACAAACTGAAATTTAGTTTGCGTTTTGCTTCTGACTTGTTTCAGTAACCATGTACAGTTGCTGACTTATCTATCGTGATAACAAGGAAGTGGCGCTGCTGGACGGAAATTGGAGATATAGACAATTGTCTGGTGGATTTGTGTCTAAAGAAATAATTTTGTCTTAAAAGTTCTCATAAGAAAGAGGAGAGGTTGTTTTGTTTGTTTGACTTAGCAAGGTAATTGCTTGTCTTTTCACCTTAACAGCATGCAGTTACTAGCCTGAGTTTCCTAAATGGGAACTGATAAAATGGTAGTACTTAAAGAATTCTGTGAGATTTATTTAATTCACTTTTAATAGCCTAGGATCATCATGTAAAAGGCGCACTGTGAGTGTGAATTACTGATACTTTTCCATTTTTCCTCACCCTAAGGGACAGTGCCGGAAATAGCTGCCTTCCTTATTACCCCACATGTCAAGGCTGAGAAACTTAATATATACCATGATCACAACTTTTGAGATAGACTGGAATTGCTGTCATTGAAAACAGCAGGACATCTTGCAGCCGTTTCAATAGCAATTCTTAGTATAATCTTTTCTGTCAAGAGAAATACAGCCATTCTTTGGTAGCAGTGGCTCAAAATATATTGTAACGCACTGACTCACTGCTCAAAATTGTCAAGTTTATCAGTAGATTGCTTTTTGTATTGAATAATTAGATTTAGAATGATAGACATCTGGATGGGTTTCAAGTTCCATTATAGAATTCTGTGACAAAATTATGACATCAATTTTTTAAACCAAAAGGGACAGTATAAGCATAAAGCAAGATGAATTATTTGAAAATCTCTAGGAACTTCTTTTACATTAAAATTGTTTTCTTTGACACTTTAAGCTTGCTCTTTTGAATCCCTGCCCTTCTGGTTCTCTGAGTTTAAAAACAGAAGTATGTGTTTGTATACACAGGCACACATATACACACATGTTCGGATATATACATCGAATCACTTCTCTGTATACTTGAAACTAGCACAATATTGTAAATCAACTGTGCTTAAATAAAAAAGCTTTTATAAAATTATGTTTTTCATGTTTCTGGTAACAAATTAAACAGTACAGAGACATTCTTATTACAAAGCAACAGTTTTCCTGTTGAAATACTTTCCTTGCCACAATTCCTTTCAGCTGACTATGGCTTGGCCTTAAGAGATATACTTACACCTAGCTTTTGAATTGCTAAATAGCACCTTTTGTCTCCTGGCTGTAAATTTTGAGGATGTTCACCAGCCTGTTCACCTGCTTGCTTTTCCCTCCTCCCAGATAATGATACTCAAACAGTTTTAAAACAGTACTGGAGGGATGGGAAGGGAAGCGAGGTGGGAGGGGGTTCAGGATGGGGGACACGTGTGCACTGTGGGCTGATTCATGTCGATATAGGGCAGGAACCACTGCAATATTGTACAGTAACTAGCTTCCAATTAAATAACTAAGAAAAAGTATTGGTTGTCTTACTAAATGAAATAGTATTAACTAGCCTCCAATTAAAATAAATAACTAAGAAAAAGAGTATTGGTTGTCTTTCTAAATGAAATAGTATATTTAAGCCACTGTTGCTCATTCCTTCACATTTCAGCAGTACTCGTTGGTTCCTTACTTTGTAAAATGGGGATATTGACGCCTTTGTTCTTCCTCCCATCTACTCACACCCCCCACCATCCACTTGTAGTTAGTTTCTATTAGCTACACTTGATTTTACATCTTCATGCCTAGCAGAAATTCCATTTTACAGTGTGTAACTACAACCTCTTGCCTGTGCTTCATCGATAATAAAAGGCCAGTAAACTCTCTGTAGGTTTACCTGTTGAGTGCCAGACCAGCCGGGGTATTAGCATCAGGTTTCCTGTAGGTCCAGTGTTAGGATCTCTCAGCAATCAATGCAAAGAAACAGGAAGACAACAGAATGGGAAAGACTAGAGAGCTCTTCAAGAAAATTGGAGATACTAAGGGAACATTTCATGCAAAGATGGGCACAATAAAGGACAGAAATGGTATGGACCCAACAGAAGCAGAAGATGTTAAGAAGAGGTGGCAAGAATACACAGAAGAACTGTACTAAAAAGATCTTCATGACCAAGATAATCATGACGATGTGATTACTCACCTAGAGCCAGACATCCTGGAACATGAAGTCAAGTGGGCCTTAGAAAGCATCACTATGAACAAAGCTAGTGGAGGTGATGGAATTCCAGTTGAGCTATTTCAAGTCCTGAAAGATGATGCTGTGAAAGTGCTGCCTGCAATATGCCAGCAAATCTCGAAAACTCATCAGTAGCCACAGGACTGGAAAAGGTCAGTTTTCATTCTAATTCCAAAGAAAGGCAATGCCAAAGAATGCCCAAACTACCCCACAATTGCACTCATCTCACATGCTAGTAAAGTAATGCTCAAAATTCTCCAAGCCAGGCTTCAGCAATACGTGAACCGTGAACTTCCAGAGGTTCAAGCTGGTTTTAGAAAAGGCAGAGGAACCAGAGATCAAATTGCCAACATCTGCTGGATCATGGAAAAAGCAAGAGAGTTCCAGAAAAACATCTATTTCTGCTTTATTGACTATGCCAAAGCCTTTGACTTTGTGGATCACAACAGACTATGGAAAATTCTAAGAGATGGGAATACCAGACCACCTGACCTGCCTCTTGAGAAATCTGTATGCAGGTCAGGAAGCAACAGTTAGAAGTGGCCATGGAACAACAGACTGGTTCCAAATAGGAAAAGGAGTACGTCAAGGCTGTGTATTGTTACCCTGCTTGTTTAACTTTTATGCAGAGTACATCATGAGAAACGCTGGGCTGGAGGAAGCACATGCTGGAATCAAGATTGGTGGGAGAAATATCAATAACCTCAGATATGCAGATGACACCACCCTTATGGCAGAAAGTGAAGAGGAACTACAGAGCCTGTTGATGGAAGTGAAAGAGGAGAGTGAAAAAGTTCGCTTAAAACTCAACATACAGGAAACTAAGATCATGGCATCTGGTCTCATCACTTCATGGCAAATACATGGGGAAACAGTGGATGACTTTATTTTTTTGGCTCCAAAATCACTGCCCATGGTAACTACAGCCATGAAATTAAAAGATGTTTGCTCCTTGGAAGAAAAGCTATTACCAACCTAGACAGCATATTGAAAAACAGAGATGTTACTTTGCCAACAACAGTCCGTCTAGTCAAAGCTATGGTTTTTCCAGTAGTCATGTACGGCTGTGAGAGTTGGACTATAAAAAAAACTTAGTACCGAAGAATTGATGCTTTTGAACTGTGGTGTTGGAGAAGACTCTTGAGAGTCCCTTGGACAGTAAGGAGATCAAACCAGTCCATCCTAAAGGAAATCAGTCCTGAATATTCATTGGAAGGACTGATGCGGAAGCTGAAACTCCAATCCTTTGGCCACCTGATGTGAAGAACTGACTCACTGGAAAAGACCCTGATGATGTGAAAGATTGAGGGCAGGAGGAGAAAGGGACTACAGAGGATGAGATGGTTGGATGGCATCACCAACTCGGTGAACATGATTTTGAGCAAGCTCTGGGAATTGGTGATGGACAGGGAGGCCTGGTGTGCTGCAGTCCATGGGGTCCAAAGAGTTGGACACAACTGAACAACTGAACTAGGATCTTAATGCTACCCAATGAATCACAGCGTTTAGGCAAAATACCTCCTTTTTATCCCAATCAAATGTCTGTTACTTGATTAAAAGTATTTTCTGTTTAGCTTCGTTCGTGTTCACTCTGTGATTTTCTTAGTGAGTTGTTTCTCTTGTAGGACTTCTGTTTTCCTCCCGCGACTAGCATATCTTTATTATACCCTTATATGCTCCATGTCCTCTGGACCATCTCAACCTGTTTGATGTGCACCATGCACTTTGTCTTCCAAGTTCAGTGAAGTTTCTCCACCAGTGGTGACCACTGCCTGTTCTGTTTGTCTTTTACTCCTTTTTGCACTTTCTGTATCTGTGCCCCCACCATCACCCTGGGGTGCTGAAGCAGCGGCAGGTGAGTGTGTGTGCTCTCAGTTGACTGCCTTTAACCTGGACTTAACCTGTTTTGCTTTAAAGTGCCTGTTTTATTTATACTTTAGTGTGGAATCCACGGAGGGTGTTCTATATCAGATATTTCAGACTTCTCTTATTTAGTTTGTGCCATATGAACTTTGAGTGCACATGAACACACTGTGGAATCTAAGCAGTCTCAGTGGGACAGCGGAATTAATGGGTTTTTTATTTTTGGCGTTAGATTTGTTAGTCTTGGTCTATGTATCGATGTGAGAATTGGATGGTAAAGAAGGCTGAACTCTGAAGAGTTTATGCTTTTTGAACTGTGGTGCTGGTGAATACTCTGGAGAGTCCCTCGGACTACAAGAAGATCAAACCAGTCAATCATAAAGGAAATCAATCCTGAATATTCACTGGAAGGACTGATGCTGAAGCTCCAATACTTTAGACACCTGACGCAAAGAACCCACTCATTGGAAAAGACCCTGATGCTGGGAAAGCTTGAAGGCGGGAGGAGAAGGGGACGACAGGGGATGAGATGGTTGGATGGCATCACCGACTCAATGGACATGAATTTGAGCAAGCTCTGGGAGATTGAGAAGGACAGGGAGGCCTGGGGTGCTGCCGTCCATGCAGTCGAGAGGAGTCAGACAGGACTACCCAGTGAAGAACAAACAACAACTATTTCGTGACATCTTCCCCACCTTGAGTCACACGACTTAGAAAAGTGACAGGTGTATTGTACCAGAAATTTCATCGGGGAGGATGCTGGAGTGTGTGGCCATTTCCTTCTCCAGGGGATTTTCCTAGCCCAGAGTCACGTCCACGTCTCCTGCATTGGCAGCTGGATTCTTCACCACTGAGCCACCAGGGAAGCCCATAGAGGCGGTTAGGTGAAGTAAAAAATAAAAGATGAAAAGAACACATGAGGGTGAAAACAGGTTTTAAAATAAAAATTCTTTTATTCCCCCTTTGCAGAACGCGTATGCTTAGTATTAGCAGTGGTTTGAGTTTCCCTGGTAGCTCAGCTGGTATAGAATCTGCCTGAAATGCAGAAGAGCCTGGTTCCATTCCTGGGTTGAGAAGATCCCCTGGAGAAGGGAATGGCACCCACTCCAGTATTCTTGCCTGGAGAATCCCGTGGACGGAGGAGCCTGCTGGGCTATAGTCTGTGGGGTTGTAGAGTTAGACACGACTGAGCAACTCAGCACAGCACAGCACAGCAGTGGCGTAAAGTTTTGATTGAAGTCGTGCTGTTGGTAAGAGCTGGAGGCACAGATAGTGGCCGGTCTCCTCTCTGCAGATGCGTTGTGGAAACTGTGGCAGAGTCGCTAACCTGTTGTACTGTGTATGATGATTTATACAGTGATAGTATTTCAAATTAAAAGCGCACAAATAGGAAAGATTAGTGTAAAAGTGTAAAATTTAATGGAATATTAAAAGAGGAAAGACATTTTAATGTAACTTTCTTTGTCTTTATTTTCAAGAATTCAGAAGGAACTTGCAGAAATTACGTTGGACCCACCTCCCAACTGTAGGTAAGTACGTAATGGATTTTTATTTATTTGTATCTTTTGCAGAAGGTGTAATTGAACTGTTGGTCTGATGTGTCAACTGCTGCTGTTGGAGCCTGATTAATTGGCGAAAACATGGTTGTTTTGGACTTAAGTGACCGAACACAGTGGTTGTGGTGTCTCCGTGCAGAAGTGGAATCTTCATGAGTCTGTTTGTCGTGGTAGACGGAGTTGCCAAAAAAAAGAGTAATGCAGCGACCGTAAGATGATGGAATTATAGGGTAACACACACAATGATCATTTCAGTGTTGGAGTTTTAAATGATTTCTTTCATGGTAGAGTAATACTGTGTCTAAAATATTTGCTGTTTGATAATTTATTCAGTTGTTATCTTGCTGAAAATTGATTTTTAGAAGTGCTGGAACATTAAACAGTGTTTCTTCATGGTTTACATTATTTCTTATAGTCCTGGGTTGTGGTGATTGGAGGCGGTGAGGTTAAGTTTAAAACACTCTCTCCATTATGACCACATACCCTCAATTTTCTGGTCAGAGTTTACTGATGGGAAGTTAAAGTGCTTGCTTGGAGTTGATTAATGATGTACACAGAGGAGAAGGAGGGAAGTTAGCTTCTGCTGTGTCTTGGATCTGGCACAGTAGTCGGAAGATGGCTGTTGGACTACTTGAAGACATTTCTTTGTATTTTGATGTCAGTTCAGTGTTGGAACCAAGCCAGGGGAAGTTTTGTAGTTTAAATTGGTAGCGCTGTGTGTTAGAGGTGAGAGGACAAGCTTCAATATTGAGTACATTGTTGGTATGATTTCTGATTTTACTGAACTTAACATGAAAGCAAAGTAACAGCTCTGGGTACTAATGGAAGTGAAAAATTTGTAGGTGGGTATATGGCTAATTGACAGCCATTTTTGTGCAGGAAAAATTCTAATAAGACTTAATGTTTGTAGTGAATTTATTATAGTTCTTTACACGAGAGTCACATAGAGTATATTAACTTGTAGTAGTAACGTTCAAAAAATATCTCACTCAACTATAACAAATAATCCTTGGTTAGGAAAAGCTGCTGAGTGGTCAGGTGTCTTTGTCACACTTAGTCTGGGTTACATCAGAGCTGTTTCAGATGTCACATCTTGGTTTAAGCTTTGGTGTCCAGTTCGTGTAAATGGATTGATTTGTGGAAAATCTTCAGTTTGAATTAAAGTCTCTTGTTTTGTAGGGTAGTATTTGTTTTAATGTTTGAACCTTTTTTTTTTTT
>SJYC01139253.1:0-44659 GCA_006408675.1 Madoqua kirkii
GGAGAGAGGAGGGGTGGCCCATCATGGCCCCGGGGTCCGGCCTTACATTCTGATCCTTTTGATAGGGGATAAGGGGCACTGTTATCGCTTCTGGCTACTTCCTGCTGAACTGGGGTGTCGCTGGGGCTGAGGGTCATGGCCGGATCCTGGTGACCTTTAGGGGGCCTCAGGGTCTCTGGACGGGAGCTTGGAGTATTTGGCTACCATAAACATCTGTCCAGTAGCCGTCTGGATCAGCTCCCTGACTCTCCGGAGGATGATCTGAAAAACACAAGGTCTTATTGATAGGATGAGGAACAAGGCTGATAGATACTCTTTTGGTGTCCTGGTCTTTTACCTAACACAGGGGACCTTCCCAACCCAGGGACTGAGCTGGGGTCTCCTGCATTGCAGGTGGACTCTTTACCAACTGAGCCGTCAGGTGAGCTCTTATTTGGGTAGAAGTGAAGTCGCTCAGTCGTGTCCGACTCTTTGCGACCCCGTGGACTGTAGCCTACCAGGCTCCTTCATCCATGGGATTCTCCAGGCAAGAATACTGGAGTGGGATGCTATTTCCTTCTCCTTGGGTAGAAGGAGTATATTATTCTGGGCTTCCCTGGTGGCTCAGCCGTCAGAGCATCTGCCTGCAGTGCAGGAGACACAGGAGACATGTGTTCGATCCCTGGGTCAGGAAGATGATACCTGGAGGAGGGCATGGCAGCCCACTCCAGTCGTCTTGCCTGGAGAATCCCTTGGACAGAGGAGCCTGGCGGGCTGCAGTCCACGGGTCGCAAAGAGTCAGACAGGACGAAGCATCTGAACGCGTGCACACTGCCTCCCTCTCTCCACTCTCTGTGCCTGGAAGATGAGGCCTGGCAGTGATTCGGAACCATCCGGAGGAGAAGGGTGCCCTGGTGCCTGAGCCAGTCTCCGCCTCTCTTCCCTCCCGCAGCACCCCACTGCTCTCAGGTCTCTGGATGTTATAACTCCTTTGTCTGACTCCCAGCTGGCTGAGAGGTCTGTCTTTAATCTCTAGACTTCAGATCTTTGCGCTCATTGGACGTTCGGTGGACCCGTGAGGGAGTGGGTACACTTGCTGCACTAGGAAGCTGGCGTCTGTGGACGCTGCCAGTGTTTGCGCCGTGTCCCGAGGTCTGTAGTCCACCAGCGTTGTCTCACTTAATCTTCATGACTCTCCAGGAGGGAGGCGCTCGCTTTAGATAGTATTTTATAGGTGGGAATACAGGCTCCGACAGGTTAAATGGTTGGTCAAGGTTACACAGCAGTACAGTGCAGAACTGAGGTTTCAGGCTTTGGAGTCCAGGTGATCTGAGCCTTTGCTATGCTGACTTCCTTTTGCAGAATAGACACAGGAGAGAGGCCTGGAACAGCGCTGACCCACAGAACTTTCTCCTAGGATGGAAGTGGTCTGTATCTGGCATCCCGTGCAGGAGCTATTTAGCGCTTGAAAGATTGCTAATCTGAGTAAACTAACTTATAATTTTACTAAAATTTAAATTTAGGTGACCATAGGTGACTAGGAACTACTGTGTCACGTAGTACAGACTTAGAAAAATGGACACTTCTCAAGCTTACGTTTATGCTTCACTTTAACATTAGGTGAGACTAAGCTAGCAGATCATTTTGAGTTTTTTTAAGGGTACTTACAGTTACGCATTTGTCTTTCCCCACCCTTCTTACCAACCACTATTATTTTCTAAGAGCCAGTGACCCCTAACATATTTTTTAGAGCATCACACAAAATGCCCTTAATTAAGTAAAAGAACCGTATAAATATTAATATTATATAGTATGGTTTAAATTTTTTAATTTTTTTAACAAAGTGAAAGTGACGTTGAAAGCATTGCTTTTAGGTGGACTCAATAGAATTTTGAAACAGGAAAGCGTATGGTCTGGCCTCCCTCCAACCAGAGAGAAGTCAGCGCTTTGATGAGGACAGTTTCATGACAAAGCCTAGTCCAGCATTCAGTTCTGATAGTCGATGTGTTGCTGATTTCATTGACAGAATGGATATGTTTTATGCTTAGAAAATGTAGATACCATTAATGTAAACAAGGAAAATTGGAAGTCTTATCTGCGATCAGAAAGGACATTGGAAAGGAACTGAAGTTATGTCGTCTGGGAGAGTGAGGGGGCACCAGAAAATGGAGACTCGCCTTACTCCACGGGGTTTCAGGGTGTGGAACTAGCGCTGCTGTGTTAAATCAGAAGGAAACCATTTCCTTCTTGATACAAAGTCTTCATCTTCGTCCAGAGCTGTCCAGAGAATGACGGACGGCTTGGGAGGTAGGTAACGTGTGCCCCTTCTCTAGAGGAATTAAAAATGACTCCGTTTGCTTATTTCAGAGAAGTTTTCGGGTCTCAGGTGCCAGGTAGCGCTGGGGCGTGTTTCCCAGCCACTGCACTCGGCTTCATCTTCCTCATCCGTGGATTGTGAGTCAGTTTCTCTCTCTCCTTTGCCTTCTTGGAGGCTGTGGTTCATAATTTGTGTAGTTTATTGGCCTGGCTGTTTTATTTAAAACTGCTAGTTTATTTGTTATAAGTTCTATATATGAATTAGTAAGTGAGGTTTTTTTTCTTTGTCTATTATAACTTTCAAATATATAAGAAAAGGATGATTGATACATGAAGAATATTTGTGTAGCAGACCTATTCCATTCTTAATTACATGCATTAATGGAAAATTAATAGTTTCCTCTGTCATCCAAGGTGAAAATACAGCATTTAAGAACCATGGAGTATGGATTATAGATAGTATTTGGAATAATGTATAAAATGTTTTAAGTAATAAATTCAGGGTAGCCTCCCCAAATATGTAAATATGGGTGTGGTGAGTCTAAACAGGTGGTAGCTGTCTCATTGATTCTTTCTCCTTTTTCACGTTACACACAAGCCAGATGTGTCTAGAGCAAGGAAGCACTGTTGAACAGTTCTTCCCGTCTTTGCGCTTCCAGAGGTGTGGGTCTGTGGACTGGCGGCTGATGGGGAAGCAGAGCTGTGCGTGGTTTCTGACATCATCATTCTCCATACATGGAATATTCTATTACTCCCCGTTTGTCATCCTTTTAGGAAGTAGGGGTTTGCCTGGAGACATGACCAAATTTCGTATAGCTTTGTAATCAGTCAGCTGGGGACTCCTGACAGTGGATTTTGGAGATGGTAAACTTAGGTTGAGCAGATTTTTACTCTTCTGTGCGGAAGGTGGTCAGATGGGTGTTCAGTTGGACACACAGATGTAAATGCACCCAGTGACCTTCCGTTCCTCCATGGTCAGACCCCATGAGTGGGAGGTCCAGCTGGGGAGCTTTGACTAGTCTGCAAGGCAGAGACTGATTGAGTCCACACGCCTGTCCGGATGGAGGTCAGGCAGGCTTACGTGGGTGTTTGTGTGCCTGCAACATTCACTTCATAAGGTGGGCGGAGTCAGGGGTTGGCATATTGATGCCCGAGGTCCGCTGGAGGCTTGGGAAAGGGAGTCTCCTCACACCTTGACCCCTACAGCTTCGGATTAGTGCTTATTGAGATGAGGGAGGAGAGGGCAAGCGTGCACACTGCTGTGTTGTTAAAAGAGTAAGGGTTTGTCACAGGGATAAGAATAACCTTCATGCTTGACAAAACACCCGCCAGAGATTAATAGGCAAGCCTGTGAATAGGCTCAGAATGGTATCGGTGCAGAGAAATGGCGAAATAAACTTATGTTCTTGAATAAGAGTGTGTAAGGTGCTGTTGTATTCCAAAAACAGCTATTATTAGGTTAAGTGAGTGATACATAAGCTGAGTAGGGTGTATTTTGAAATTAATAGTCGCTCAGTCATCTCTGACTCTTTGCGACCTGGTGGACTGTAGCCCACAAGGCTCCTCTGTCCATGGGATTCTCCAGGCAAGAATCCTGGAGTGGGTTGCCATGCCCTCCTCCAGGAATAGTCGTTTAACACCAAACAAATGTTTTCTAAGAGCCGATTGTGTGGTCAGCCCTGTGCTGGGGCCATAGCTTGTCCCAGCTAGATGAAGGGGCGTCCAGCCCAGGCGGCGATTAGGCGTTCCTGGGAAGGCAGACTGGGAGGTCACTGCAGAAACCCAGGCCTGCTCGGGGAGGGAGGGGGCAGGGAACAGTTGAGACAACACGCAAGGGACGATTTCAGTGTGGGACCTACCTGTCCTCTGACATAAACCGAGAGCAGAAGGGGACACGGTGTGTGTTCCCGAGGTGAGGAGGGCCTTGGCTGTCTGGGATGGAGGGCCCCCAGGTGTGAGTGCAAAGTGAGGCTGGCTCGAGTTGAGCCGGTTTGATTCTCTTGAGGCTTCTGGGCTGGAGGCCGGCTCTGTCGCCGGGGAGGCAGGACAGCGTTCTGGACGGAGGGGCTGGACTGGGCCGCGTCTTGTAGAAGTGGTGGGGCTTGGGGTGACGGCAGAGGTGGGGATGTGGGAGGAATCTGGTCATGATTGAGGTGAGGGATTGGGGAGAGGGAGGCGTCTGTTCCTGGGAGGACTGCGGAGGGAGTGGGCTCGGGGCCTCTTCTCGCTGTGTTAATTGGGAGCGACTTAGCACTTCCAGGTGGAGAAGTCAGACAGGCGGCTGGACGGAGAGCTGGAAATACCAGTTCAAAGTTGTCATCGTAAAGATATTTAAATCCACAGAAGTGGAGGCATCTGTGTATGGAAAGGGTGTGGAGAAAGAAGGGGACCCAAGGCGAGGCCAGTCTGGAACCATGGGTTTGGAGTCGGGAGAAGGAGGGGCCTGAAGGAGGCGGAGGAGCTGGAGGGGTGGTGGGGTGTGTGTGTGTGTGTGTTTGTGCGCGGTGGGGGGAGGGGAGGGGGGTGGCGAGAGATGTGTGAGGAGGTTGGTGGGCCTCGGTTCCTGGTGGTCCTGGGGGCTTCCCAGTGGTCAGGATGCCACATCCATTGCCAGGGGCACAGGTTTGGTCCTTGGTCAGGGAACTAGGATCCTACATGTGACTCAGCCAGAAGGAAAAAATTATGAATGACAATTTTAAGTGAATGAAAAGTGGAGTAACACGGTAATTGTTGGCTGATGGCTCAGAGGTAAAGAACCCTCCTGCTGGTGCAGGAGATGCAGGAGACATAGGTTCGAAGGCTAGGTCAAGATCCCCTGCACAAGAAAATGTCAACCCACTCCAGTATTTTTGCCTGGAAAATTCCATTGACAGAGGCGCCTGGTGGGCTGCAGTCCATGGGGTCACAGAAGAGTCTGACACGACCTAGTGACTAAACAGCAACAATGAAGATTGTAATTACTTTTCCCACCAGGAAAGTAATAAGTGAATAAAGACCATCACGTTGCATTGAGATTCCCAGAGGAATTCTTTTATAATTTTCCAAGATGATTCACATTACCTTTTCATGCAGACTCCATAATCGCGCTCAGGAAGGCATGCCTTTTCCCTTTGGGGTGCGAGGTCCTGCCCATCTGAACGCTGGCCGGTCAGACTCAGGGACCACTTAATTAGGGAGACTTTTGAGAACTCTCAGCCGTGTGACTGCGGACTGACCGCAGCGAGGTGTGCCCCTGTTGTCGTTTGTTGTTACCGAGTGCCTTTCTCCCTGGAGAAGCCGTTGCTGGCAGCCTTGATTTTGCATGTGGTGCCCATCCTCTGGGAGCACAGAGTGAGTGTGGTCAGAACGCCCTGGTCTTCGCTTCTGGCGCCGAGAAAGAGCCGTCAGGGCTGCTGTACGAGGGCCCAGCACAGGCTGCTTGCTCTTGGAGTGTAGGTGGCGCGGGGGTCCTCACGGACGCTTCCTGGACTGTGGCCGTTCCTGCCTGCATGCAGGTGTGCAGGGGTCAGACCCAGCAGCAGAGGAGAGCCGTCCCTGCCCCGGTGCCCGGGTGTAGCCCTTCCCCATGTCTTCTACCGGGACCTCAGGGCCTTGCTCAGACGTCACTTCGTGACCCTGTGTCCCCCGCATGCCCACAGTGCACGCGCACCTGGCATCCCCGCACCCCTAGTACCTGGGCATAGCCCTTACCCACGTCTTCTACCGGGACCTCAGGGCCTCGCCCAGTCGTCGCTTCGCTCGCTGGCTCTGCCCCCTCTCGCCAGCTCTGCCCCGCTCGCCGGCTCTGCCCCGCTCGCCCCAGCACGCGCTGCTTCCTGTCAGAGGCGGTGCTGCGCCACCGAGTCTGCGGCAGGGACTGCCCAGGTTCCATACCTTTATCCTCTTGGTCTAGTTCTGTGGCTTCTCTCAGTTCCCTTACCTGTAAAATGCCATGAGTCTGTGAGAGAGTGTGAGTTGTGTGTGTAAAGGACTCAAGAGTAGGACCCGGCTCATAGGGCGCAGGGGTTTTTAGCCATTGTGCAGTTACCATTATTCATAAGGGTTATGTGTATTTGCTGTCTTCATTTGTTTTGAGGATGGTGAATGCATAAGACATGTAATTCACTATCTTCTCATGTGTATATTATATGCAAGAGGCACTCAATATTTTTCGCATTAGTAAATTACTAAGGCAGAGAACTGAATGTTTGTTTTTCTCTAAAATCCTAGGCATACACATGGATGTCTTATGTGTGGCCCTAGATGCTTGGTGGTCAGTATCTTTTCTATCCAATGGAGTTAATAAACAGAATTGTAATGCATTTGTTAAATATATATATATAAGTAATAGGAACCTAAGCTTGGTTTTAAGCACTCAGACAGGTTCCTGTGAGGAGAGGGGAAATCTTTTTTTTAAGATAAAAAATTTTCAGTGTTTTCCAGTTTGTCTTTTCTCATGATAAGCTCAATAGCCGTGTCTATATGACTAAATTCAGTGTACACGGGCAGCTTGGCATTTTAATCACCTCATCTCCAAGGGCTCAGTGCTCTGGAGGTGTGGAATTCTTAACTTTCAGAGATTAGAATCTTAATTGTTGAAATAAGACTGACTCACTTGAAATAGAGAAAAATATTAAATGGTATACAAAAGAAGTGTGGTGTTATTAAAATGGTAAGATAATTCATCTAGCAATCTTGTTTCTTATTCGCCAAAAGCCTTTTGAGCACCTCTTTCTCACTGGATTCAGAACCTCTGACTTTTAATTCAGCATCTGCTGCTGAGAAGTTGACCAAGTCCTTTATCTTTACTTGCTCACTTCCTCCCAGAACGATAACAAGATCAAATACAGTGATGTGTACGAGTGCTTCTAGGACGCTGAAGTGTGGTGCACATGTGAAGAGTTGTGTAACGTTGAATTGTTGGAGGCAGACGGTATGTATGGTGACAGTTAAAAGAAATACCAGCGCTGGCTGGGATAGTCAGGGTGAACCTTAGGGGTGGGTCTGATTGTCCCCAAGGAAACATCAGGGGAAAGACTTAGCCAATCAATACCCAGGTGGGAGGGGACACGGGTAAACTTAGGCTGATTCATGTTGATATTTGGTAGAAACCAACATAATACTGTAAAGCAATTATCCGTCAATTACCAAAAAAAAAAAAAAAGCCAACATCCAGGCTTGGTGAGGCAGTGGGGAAAAGAACAGCACGTTGGAAAATTGTCCAGTTGTGTTTCATTGAACATGAAGTGCACTGCATGACTGAATTTGTTGAGCAACTGGAATATCCTTTCAAATTTTCAGTTTTTTCTATTTCTAAAATGGGTTTGGCATTTTCCTTCCCACTGAAACAGGATATACTGAGTTTAATATTTTCTTTTTAGTTTTGGGCCTTCGTCTGCAATGCAGGGATTGGTAAAGAACTGCTGAGTTAGTGAGGTGTGTTGGGCTTTTACTTAATGCCTTCAGAGGATCTTTGGAGACTGTCTTTTGTTAAATTGACATGTGCACCCTTTTGAAGGGCATAATCCGGTGGTTTAGTGTATTCACGGAGTTGGGCAGCCTCAGCCCTTAAACTACTCCCGGAGCATTTCATCACCAAGAAACCCGAATCCCGAGAACCATCATTCCCCACCCTTCCCGCCGCCAGGCCCTGGCAGCCACTGCCTGACTTTGTCTGTGGCTTGTCTGCCTCGGACATTTCACCCAAATGGGATCCTACAAGGTGTGGCCTTTTATGTCTAGCTTCTTTCACCGAAAACATTTAGTTTTGGAATAAAAAAATGCTAGTCAAATTAATGAGTGGAGTTGGAAGGAGATTTAAAAGAGCCCATGAGAGGAGGAAGGTGAACTCAGAGGGAAAAGGATGAGATCAGAGGAGGTTCAGGTTCTGCAGAGTGTCTGTGAGCTTGGCTGAGGTACTGGGTGATAAAGCAGAGGCAGTTCTGAAAAGTATGCTGAGACTTCCTCCCTGGTTGATGATAATTGGATTTTGAAGAAAGAAGTAATATTCTCTTAATGTGTAGAAGTGCTAAATGAGCCCTTTGGAAAGGAGTTGGAAAACAGATTGTTACTACAATCAATCCTTTGATTGGTATGATTTCAGCTTTTATTCCTCTTTTAAAGTATAATTCCCACTTTTTCCCAGTGTCCATTTCTTGAGGTATATAGGGTTTGGCTTCATGATGCCACCCATGTCCTTGGGTTATAGAGCAACCAGTTAAATTTTGCAAATATTGACCGGGAGAGTAGGCATCTCAGTAATTTCCCTTTATACCTTATTGCTTAATATTTAAGGTTAGGATAATTGGCTAAACATTCATATTTTATTAATTGGTGAAAGTGAAAGTCACTCAGTTGTGTCCAACGCTTTGCTACCCCATGGACTGAAGCCCACCAGGCTCCTCTGTCCATGGAATTCTCCAGGTCAGAATACTGGAGTGGGTAGCCGTTCCTTTCTCCAGGGGATCTTCCCAACCCAGAGCTCAAACCCAACTCTCCTGCATTGCGGGTGGATTCTTTACCAGCTGAGCCAACAAGGAAGCCCAAGAATACTGGAGTGCCCACTCCAGCCTATCCTGTCTCCAGGGGAACTTCCTGACCCAGGAATCGAACTGTGGTCCCCTGCAGTGCAAGCAGATTCTTTACTGGCTGAGCCACTAGGGAAGCCCTTATTAATTGATAATTCCCATTTTTCATTTACTTTATTGACAGTCTTACTTCTCCCCATGTCAGTTAACTTAGTGATTCTTATAGGGTTTAATTTTTTGTTTGTTTTAAAGTTGTGCAAATGCATTAGTCTTTATAACCAAAAAGCATCTCGTTAGGTGAATGGCTGGCTTGGGTAGTGCCTGAGGGTGGCGGCGTGTGTCGCTGCACGGCAGAGTTCGTATTTAGCATCAGTACTCGGTTCTGACTGTACCATGTCATCCTTAATAAACAGGCATGATCCATGTGATCCCGTGGTTTTGTTGAGGGAGGAAACCTGTCATGAAATAGTTTTGTTTCTTTGGTGCACAGTAGCGCTGTTCACGGCACTGCTGGAAATCTGCGAGGCTTACTGCGTCTGCAGCGAAAGATTCGGACAATGCCTGGCAGAGTCTTTGGGCCTTTCCACCTTTAACCATTATGCATCTGCTTGAGGGCCGGATTAAGCCTCCTGCATCTGCTCGAGGGCCGGATTAAGCCTTCTGTGTTGTTGAGGTGTGATTATTTAAGCTGACTGGATAGCCTAAATAATTTCTCCTTTTGCCCACATTCACTTTCCATGTCACCTTCATTGATGGAGCATTACTTGGAGGTACTAAATGAAGATTAGTGATAGTGAAAATTTATTATATTGATTAGTCAAGTTGATGTTATCAGTTAAGATTTCTTGTTTAAAATTTATTTTTGCTTAGTTGCCTCTAAAATAAACTCTATCACTTAAATTTTAGCCTCTGGTCTAGCTGCCTATTCAGTGTTCCATTTGAATATTTCTTAGTTACCTCAAAACAGGAACAGGTCCAAAACTGAGCCCCGGCTTTCCAGTCCAAGTCTAATTCACTATAGTCTTCACCTCAGTTAACAGCAGCTCAGCCGCCATCCCGGTTAGCAGAAAGCCCTGGAGTCCCGCTGGATTCCGTTCTTGCTCTCCGTCCGCATTCATCCCGTCCACGCGTTCTCTTAGCCCTGCCTTCAGAGTGAACAGCCTGGGGTTTAGGCACTGCTCCCTGCCTGGCCGGCCGAGCCTCCCTGCCTGGCCTCGGTGCGGTGCGAGGCGCGTCTTCCTGCGGGACTCCCGTCACGGCGGCCGGGGGTGGCTGGCGGCCGGGCCCTCGCCGCCCCTTGCCTCCTGCCTCCTGTTTCAGGGGCTCCTGCCTGCTCTCCACACGCGCCAGGCGCGCCCCCGGGCTCTCTGCGAGCCTCTGCCCTTGGCCTGGGCGGCCCTTCTTGCAGAAGCCGCCTGGCGGGCCCCTGGGCTTCGCCCCCTTCTCAGCTGCCCGCGCGGGCTGCCCTGCGCCCTGCCTCAGGCGCCCAGTCTCCGGCCGCTGACCGCCGGGACTTGCCTGTGGCCCCTGCCTTCCCGGCCGCGGGCGGCGTCCTGAGGGCGCTCAGGCGAGCGTGTGCTGCCAGCCGCGGGCGTTGCTGGCGCCCCCCCTCGCTCTGCTCCTGGAGGCCCTTGGCCCTGCCTTAGCTTGCTGGGTGCCATCCCTGCGCTCGCAGCGCCGCTGCAGACGGCGGCCTGGCGGGACTCGGCCCCTCGGAGGCCAGCGCGGCGCTTGCCCTCGCCTTGTCCTGGCCGGTACCTCAGGAGCGGTCCTCGGAGCTGAGGTGTCCTTTGCAGCACTGAGATCATTTTTCTGAGTTTCTGGAAATGCGTTTTGAACTGTTTCTTCCAGTCCTCTTTGCTGATGAATGTAAATGTCACAGGAACAACAGCCTTCACCACTTCACTAGATCTCTGTGATTGAGCTGATGATAATTTTATTCTGTTGACAGTATGGAGCACTTTGCAGGTGAATATCAAGGTTAATTGTCATATTGAAAAGTGAAGCAGTACATTCTACATCTTTCTGCTGAGAAAAATGGAATTGTTACCATTAAAATGATATTAGGTTAATAAGTTGGTTAATAAAAGCAATTAAAACCTGATTTTCTTACAACTTGCCATAAGTGCTTTCTTGAAAATAGTTATCACTGAATGGATCCATTAAAAAGATCAAATGACTGGTGAAATGAAAATAGAGGACTACAAGGAAACCTTTAATGGACACTCTCTGGATTTGGGTTTTTGGTGAACAGAATTATTCTTCATGTGCTGCACAGGATCCAGTAAAATGAACAAACAGTTTAATATGATCATTTGTTGAGCACTTATTATATATTGGCTCTCATGCTTTATTTTTTATGCTTCCAACAATTTTATAATGGCAGATGCTATAATTTCACTTTTCTAAGTATGTTTCATTCAATTTCCAAGCCTCAGTTTTCCTACCAGACCTCAAATGCTGGACTCCTTACCCTACATCCTCTTTCTCCTCCCACAGCTTCTACCTGATTCTTTATTTTGTATTTGATACTCTGAATGTCCTCTAAAGAGCAGCATATACTCATTTTGAAGTTAATGGCTCTTTTTAAGGAAATAGTTTAATGTTAATTTTAACATCGTTCTCTAGCTCACCAAAAACGTTATTCTGCTATTCAGACATAATTATTTTGGCAAGTTTATAGCATCTTTACAAGCATTGGTTAGGCTAACTGAACATCTGAATACCTTTATGGTATTAAAAATTTTTTTGGTTCTTTATAACTGATGTTTCTTTTTCTTGGACCTGAAGGCTTTCTTGGAACTTCCCAGGTGGCGCTAGCAGCAAAAGAACCCCCCTGCCAATGCAGGAGACGTAAGAAAGTCGGGTTCGATCCTTGGGTCGGGAAGATACCTGCAGTAGGAGATGGCCACCCACTCGAGTGTTCTTGTCTGGAGAGTCCCATGGACAGAGGGGCCTGGTGGGCCACAGTCCCTGGGGTCACAAAGAGTCAGACACGACTGAAGCAACTTACCACAGCACGGCAAGCCTTCCTTACCAAATAGTTCTCTTCAGAATACTTAAATATAATAAGATGCAGCAGATTTTCTTCCACCTAAACACAAGCTGGAATCAAGATTGCTGGGAGAAGTATCAATAACCTCAGATATGCAGATGACATCACCCTTATGGCAGAAAGTGAAAAGGAACTAAAGAGCCTCTTGATGAAAGTGAAAGAGGAGAGTGAAAAAGTTGGCTTAAAGCTCAACATTCAGGAAACGAAGATCCTGGCATTCGGTCCCATCACTTCATGGCAAATTGATGGGGAAAGAGTGGAAACAGTGTCAGACTTTATTTTGGGGGGCTCCAAAATCACTGCAAATGGTGATTGCAGCCATGAAATTAAAAGATGCTTACTCCTTGGAAGAAAAGTTATGATCAACCTAGAAAGCATATTCAAAAGCAGAGATGTTACTTTGCCAACTAAGGTCCATCTAGTCAAGGCTATGGTTTTTCCTGTGGTCATGTATGGATGTGAGAGTTGGACTGTGAAGAAGGCTGAGCACTGAAGAATTGATGCTTTTCAACTGTGGTGTTCGAGAAGACTCTGGAGAGTCCCTTGGACTGCAAGGAGATCCAACTAGTCCATTCTAAAGGAGATCAGCCCTGGGTGTTCTTTGGAAGGACTGATGCTGAAGCTGAAACTCCAGTACTTTGGCTACCTCATACGAAGAGAGTTGACTCCTTGGAAAAGACTCTGATGCTGGGAGGGATTGGGGGCAGGAGGAGAAGGGGACGACAGAGGATGAGATGGCTGGATGGCATCACTGACTCGATGGATGTGAGTCTGAGTGAACTCTGGGAGTTGGTGATGAACAGGGAGGCCTGGCGTGCTGCGATTCATGGGTCGAAAAGAGACACAACTGAGCGACTGAACTGAACTGAACTGAACTGAACTGAATGCCAGTTTAGAGATGCTTATGCTTTTATGGAAACTGTTGCGTCCGGATCTTTCTTCAGGCCGTGTCTGCTCCTTCTCGTTTGCTCCTTCAGGCGCTGCTGCGTGTCTGTGGTGCCGCCGTGGCAGCGTCCCTCCTCCCGCCAGGCTTCTTCCTTTAAACTTGTGCAGCTGTCAGCCTCATTATTATTGTACTTATCAAGGGGGATGTCATAGAAAGCATGTACTCGCAGTTTTATATGGGGCAAAAAAAGTATATTGTTACAGGAAAAAAGTTTGAATATGCCTGTTTGTTTTTTGATTTTTTGGAGACATACTTAGGAGAAACTTAAGATGGGTGTGCCTTATGTAGAAACTTTAAGAAAGATGAAATGATCTTTAGGATGGATTCTCACCATATGTTGCCAAGTTCATATTTGTATAATCTATCCTGATTTCAGATACTCCTCCTTATTTTCTCTTTATTAAAGACATTTATAAATGAAAATACCCTTTGGGCCTACTTATTATGGTCTAGTAATGTGCTTAGCCAATATTTAAGACACTGTGGAGCTACAAAGAAAGGTAGGATAGTGAACGATATTGGGATCACAGTTGTATTTACAGGAGAATGGAGGGTCCTAAATGAAGAAAAAAGAATCTGCAGAGTCTTTGCTGTCTGGTAAAGGAGGATATATACCTTATAGTGATCAATAGTCTATGCATGGCTGTGTTGGTCTTCAGCTTTGTGGAGATTCTGTTTTCTGACACACGCTCTCCCTTTCAACAAGCCACATGACTATGTAGTCTCCTCAGAATTAGTGTCAGTAGCCTCCTTCATGAAGGTTTTTACAGTCGCCGTGGAAGAGGGCCCACTTTTTATTGCTGGTGCGCCAGCATAGTTAACCGTACAGAGTCTGTCCGTCACAGTCGAGAGGGGGGCAGGGCTTCAGAGAGGAGGGCACATGGAAGGCGAGAGCAGGGCGGCGGCGTGGGGGGCACCCGGCGGCAGGAGCGCCTTCAGTGGGCAGCGCGTAGATTTGGAAGCAGGGCTTACATTTTTCAGGTAATAGGAACTAAAGTGTCTGATTTTAATTGCCATTTCTGTTACAGTGTTGCAAGGAAATAATGGAAATTTTGCTTGGAGAAATGATTGTATTGGAGAAGTGTTCCTTGTACTTCAGTTCTGAAAGCCTGAGCTCTTTTTACAAATGGGTCATGTTAGAAAGGCCATGAAATTCACTCAGAGGCCCGTGTTTTTTTTTTGGGGGGGGAGCGGTTTCTGATTTTATTGAATTAGACCTAAAGAAAAATGATACATTCCAATAACTAAATAATAATACATTTGCAATAGATAGTGTGCAGAGAATTTAGGGTTTTGCTCAGCCTACGTTTTCTGGGGAAGTCCTGATTTCAGATATTCTGCCTTATTTTCTCTTTATTAAATACATTTATAAATGAAAATACCCTTTGGGCCTACTTATTATGGTCTGTTGAATGTGCTTAGCCGATATCCCCACAAAGCACTGTGGGGATACACACAAAGAAAGTTAAGACAGTGAAAGATACTGAGATCACAGTTCTGTTTACATGAGAATGGAGAGTCCTAAATGAAAAATAACAACAAACGCTGCAGAGTATGTACTGTCTGGTAACAGAGGAAGCAGGACTGACACCGCTGAATAGGCTGCACATGGTTCTAAAATAGGTGCAGGGAAATGCTGAGCTCTCACATGTGACCGCGCTGAACACTGTTCTTTCCCAGTTAACCCGCGTAGCGTCTGTCTCCGGGTGTCTGCGTCCTGTTTGGGCTGTTGTGGAGACTGAGTCCTAGAGAGCTTACGTTGTTGAAACTCACATGAAGCCAGAATTCAAATCCTAATTTAAAATCCCACATTCTTTCCACTAAACCATACTAAATGGCTGCTGCTGCTGCTGCTGCTAAGTCGCTTCAGTCGTGCCCGACTCTTAGCAACCCCATGGACTGCAGCCTACCCGGCTCCTCCGTCCACGGGAGTACTGGAGTACTGGAGTGGGTTGCCATTGCCGTCTTTGAACCCTCAAAGGACATAATTTCTTCAAACCTGAGTAGATTGGCACGGTGTTGGATGTCCTCAGTGAAATGCTCACAACTGAACTTATCAAAGAAGAAATTGGATAGGCCTTACGTGGTTCCTGGAAGTAGCAATCCAGGTTAGAAAGGGACTCTTGGTATTCATAATAATAGCAGGAGGCACTAAAGCTGTCAGAGGAAGCACGTCGTTTTGCTCTGTAATACTGTATTGCATTAGAAAGGCACTTTATAGTTTTAAAGGACACTTCCTATCTGTTGCCTGAGCGCCTTAAACTTTTCATTAGGTCTGCCAATGATTGGTCTTGTTCCCTCTTGAACCCTTCTCAGGTAAGGAAGAACCATGCTTCTTTAAGTACAGAAACTGTCTGTGAATTTACATACATAGCTCTTGTTGGGCAGTTATGGATAGATGGATGGCTCAGTGAATAAACAGAAGGACAGGACTCAAACGGAGTAACAGGACGCTTCCAGTTGTTGAAAATAGACCATAAAATATACTTTGAGTGTAGCCTGCCTGGGTATATAATCAGTTAAAGATGAGGCACTTTAGTAAACCTTCTAAAACCATAGGGCCGTGTATCTTCCTCAAGAATCACGTGAGAGGGCGAGACAGCGCGCCTGGGTCGCTGCCTGGCACTCAATAGCTGTCCAGTCACTGCCGTTAGGTGAGGAGGTGCCCACGGTGCAGACTTCCTATGCTCACTCTTTTCTCCACTTTTCAAAAAGCCACTTCCCAAAGAATACCAAAAAAACCAATTTTTTAATTGCTGAAATATTATAAAACTAGATTAGTTTTCTTGTAGGAAAGGGAACCCCTTCCAGGGCCCAAAGCTGGGCTCTTGTCTAACACTCGGAAATGAATTGTCCAAGGAGATACATGTGCTGACAAAGCAAGAGACTTTATTGGGAAAGGGCACCCGGGGGATAATAGGAGGGTGAGGGGACCCAGGAGCACTGCCCTGTCCCGTGGCTGCCCGTCTCGGGCTTTATGGCGATGAGATTAGTTTCCAGGTGGTCTTTCGTCAGTCACTCTGACTCAGAGTCCGTCCTCGTGGCGCACGCCTTGTTCAGCCAAGATGGACGCCAGAGAGAAGGATTCTGGGAGGTGGTAGCTCTTCTGGTTGGTGGAGGCTTATTAGTTCCCTGTTCCTTACCCGGACCTCCTGTCTGAAACAGCTCATGCAGATGGTCACTGTGGTGCCTGGCAGGGATGAGGGAGCCTGGTGAGCTGCCGTCTCTGGGGTCGCACAGAGTGGGACACGACTGAAGCCACTCAGCGGTGGCGGCCTCGGCGTGGGGTCTGGCCAGGGTGGGCGCTGTCAGTCACGCGCTTCACAGTTTTGCATGTCACTGTCCTGGTGTTGTGTTATCTCGTTCTTTATTGTCTGATGTTTAAATCAGAAAATAACCTGGTTTTGTATTACTTATACCTACGGGTCTGTCATCTTTTAGGCAGAGATGTTTAGGCCTGAAGAGGAAGAATTCTTCCAGGTGCTGGAAAGGCATCTTCACGACAGTGAGTTGAACATAGAGGCTCCTTTGCAAAGGCACTTCTCATCTCAGCTCTCTCCCAGAAATTAGCTTTTAAAACAATTCTGCTGACATTTACTCCTCCTCCCGCCTCTTCCCCCTTTTCAAAGAGATACGATAACTTGTGAAAAGTCACTAGTAAATTCAGTTTGGTTTTCCATTGTGCCCAAATAGCAACCCTAAAACTGTAAGTTGTGAAAGTCTTAGTGTTGCAATTTAAAAGAATGGTATTGCCCTGCAAAGCGTTTGATTAACGTAAAGCTTCAGAAGAGCCCATTGCCTATGCCAGGCAAGTGTGTTTTTCTCCGGTTCCCAATTCTTCTTACAGACTTTGTTCTTTTTTCTCTGTGTTGCAGAAGCACAGATCATGTTGCCGTGTGTGTGTGTGTGTGTGTGTGTGTGTGTGTGTGTGTGTGTGTGTTTAATACATTCTCTTCCGTCCGCAGGGCGGATCATTGATTGACCTGATGTGGCTGCCCTCCCGCATTTCTGTAGATGATTCCACCACGTGGCAGCCTTAATCACAGGCATCTGATTCCGTTTTCAGACGCGGGGATGCGCACCAGGCAGTGTGATCCGAATCACCCCACATCCTCACTGCTGTTCCTCTCACTTTTATACAAAGGAAAGGAATTTCTGTGGAGTTTCCTTAAGACTTCAGCTTAATTTTATACTATAATCCCTGACTGAAGGAAAGGTTAAGGGGACCAGGTGAAATTTGAAATTGTTCCTCAGAATCTGAATTTCTGTCAGCTAAGTGGAATATTGAAAGTTTAGAACATTCAGCACAAAAACATCTGACCACTTTGTATATGGAAACAATAAAAAAAAGGTGGCACATTATATGGCTAAGTTAGAAACACTGAAGTTGTATGGCATCAGATCTATTGATTCTTTCAGAATTTTTAGAGCAAACATCTCACATCATTGTGTCATATTTAACTTTTGTAAATTCAGGTGTTCATGCTTAATCTCCCTTGAAGAAGAGAGCGTGCTTGGGGGAAGCGCTGTTTAGGGCGAGTGGGTGAGAGTGTGCGGGCCTTGGCTGCCTTCCGTCAGTGCGAGTGTGGCCCTCGGTGGAGGTGAGGGATGCTCTTCCTTCGTCCTCCTCAGCAGGATGAGCAGCGCCCCCCACAGCACTAGAGGAGAGCGGGCCGTGGCGGCCCAGCTGGCGCGCGTCCCTTCACCGGCTGGTTTAGGAGGTGGTGGTTCAGCTGCTCAGTCGTGTCTGACTCTGCGGCCCCTGAACCGTAGCCCGCCAGGCTCCTCTGTCCATGGGATTTTCCAGGCAAGAGGACTGGAGTGGGTGCCATTTCTTTCTGGTTTAAGGAGGTACTCAGAGGTAGTTTTTTGGCTGTGTGCAATTTTTTCCTCATATGATGACTTTAGAATCTAATCTGGAGTAAGGTGTGATTTTGCTCTAATTTTACGTGAATTAAAGATTAACTCTACCAACAGAGCGGAAGCCAAAAGGAGGCGTTTGCGAGCAAACGGCTTAGAAAAATCCTGGACATTCAGTGAGCTACTCACAGAGAAACGAGTGTGTAGTCAGTCTGTTTTCATTAAAAACTGCTTAGTATATTTTCCCTGATGCTGGGAAAGATTGAAGACAGGAGGAGAAGGGGACGACAGAGGATGGGATGGTTGGATGGCATCATTGACTCAATGGACATGAGTTTGAGCAAACTCCGGGAGTTGGTCATGGACAGGGAAGCCTGGCGTGCTGCAGCTCGTGGGGTCGCAAAAAATTAGACATGACTGAGTGACTGAACTGAACTGAGTATATTTTCCAACTCCTTAAAACTTTGACCAGAGAGAAAAAGTGGGAACCAAGAGATTGATTCAGGATAGATACAGATATATTAGCTAAGATTAGGGCTTGTAGTGACCTTAACAGTAAATGTCTACTTTAAGTAAAAATCAGATCATTTTAATTAAATCTGGCTTAAGTTAAAAAGGCTTCTATAGTAACCTACAGTTTTAAATATATGTATTCTTTTTTTAATGTAAAGTATTAATTTGTTTTCAGTTTTTAATTATTTTTTCATTAACATAACATTTCTAAACCATTTCAGACTTACGGCCCATATTTATAGTTACATCTACGGCCTGTCATGTTAAATAAATTGTAAATATATATATTCTTGAGAGGTTATATAATAGCTGGTAAGACACAAATATCAGACTCTCCCAACTCTGCCTAATCTTCACAGTTCTGAGTGGGTCAAGAGACCCCGTTTGGGAGCTTGTACGTATTAACGTAACGTAAGGTCTCAAATGTCCACTTCAGTGTGGAAACTGCCTACTTTTAGGTCTGGACCAGGCCTTCTTGTTGTTGTTCGGTCGCTCAGTCGTGTCCGACTCTCTGTGACCCCAGGGACTGCAGCACGCCAGGCTTCCCTGTCCTTCCCCTTCTCCTGGAGCATCAAACTCATGACTGTAGAATCAGAGATGCAATGCAGCCATCTCATCCTCTGCCGTCCCCTTCTCCTCTCGCCTTCAATCTTTCCCGGCATCAAGGTCTTTTCCAGTGAGCTGGCTCTTCGCATCAGGTGGCCAAAATATTGAAGCTTTAGCTTCAGCATTGGTCCTTCCAGTGAATATTCAGGACTGATTTCCTTTAGAATGGACTGGTTGGATCTCCTTGCAGTCCAAGGGACTCTCAAGAGTCTTCTCCAACACCACAGTTCAAAAGCATCAGTTCTTCAGCGCTCAGCTTTCTTTATAGTCCAACTCTCACATCCATACACGACTACTGGAAAAACCATAGCTTTGACTAGACAGACCTTTGATGGCAAAGTAATGTCTCTGCTTTTTAATATGCTGTCTAGACTAGATCCAGACTCAGTGAAAATTTTCTCATTTTGTATCAGAGGCTCTAAGGAACATGAAGCCGGAGAGTGGTGACATCACCTCATTTCTACCTTATATCAAATTCGGTTATCAGAAAGCTGGTTAGTGCTATATTGTAGTACCATTCCTAATATCTTAGTAATCTTTTTAAATGCAGTTATATGGTAAATATTTCTTCATCTGCGTCTCCTGTGACATGGTCTCTTCAGATGTTCGGCCATCCTTTTATAAGAACTCACTTGACAGATTTTTCAGAGATTTGGTTTCAGAGTGAAGTTGTTTGGCAGACTGGCACGTTCCTTCTGTCGGCCGCTGAGAATTATTTCTGTTGTGCTTCCTATTAATATTTGCTTTGGCTGCAAGGGAGCTTGGAGTTACAATTCATTTTAATTACAGTACCTTTATTAACCTAGGATTTTGATGGGGTAAATTTCTCCTCTAGCTCACTGTGGCTGGAGGTTTTAAACCATCCTCTATGTATCAGCTTCAGGGAGTTCATGAACCCCTTTGAATGATAGGAAAAATTATTTGTGTGTTCACCTGGGAACTTGAGGAGTTTCCTTGGCTTTTATCAAAATTTCAGTGACCTCTACCTGCCCTCCAAAGGTGAGGAACCATTATTCTCTGGATTGGCTATTCATTTTATATTTTAATGGTCTCACAAACTCTCTTCTATAAGCTGCTTATAACCTTTTTGGCAGTAGGTTGATTGTAAATCATACCTATACATTCGAATCATTATCCTGTTTCTCAATTTTGTCAGAAAATTCTCTGACAAGTAAGTTAATTTTATCAACCAGTTCTCTGTAGTTTTAAAAGACACTCAGTCTTAGGATGGAGAAGGCAATGGCATCCCACTCCAGTACTCTTGCCTGGAAACTCCCATGGACGGAGGAACCTGGTGGGCTGCGGTCCATGGGGTCGCTGTGTCAGACACGACTGAACGACTTCACTTTCACTTTCATGCATTGGAGAAGGAAATGGCCACCCACTCCAGAGTTCTTGCCTGGAGAATCCCAGGGATGGCGGAGCCCAATGGGCTGCCCTCTGTGGGGTCGTACAGAGTTGGACACGACTGAAGCGACTTAGCAGCAGCAGCAGTCTTAGGAGCTTAAAGAATGGTTGCTGTATTCATGCAAATCATGTGTCTACTACATTTACTTTCTTTTAAAGGAGCTTTTCCCTCTTAAACTGATTGCCTTAAATGTTGTTGTTCAGTAGCCCAGTTGTGTCTCACTCTTTGCAACCTTGTGGACTGCAGCGCGCGGGCCTCCCTGGCCCTCACCGTCTCCTGGAGTTTGCCCAAGTTCATGTCCATGGCATCAGTGATGCCGTCCAGCTCTCTCATCCTCTGATGCCCTCCTCTCCTTCTGCCCTCAGTCTTTCCCAGCATCAGGGACTTTTCCAGTGAGTCGGCTCTTCTCATCAGGTGACCAGAATACTGGACTTCCAGCTTCAGCCTCAGTCCTTCCAACTCTCCAGGGTTGATCTCCCTTAAGATTGTCTGGTTTGCTCTCTGCCGTCCGAGGGACTCTCAGGAGTCTCCTCCAGCACCACGGTTTGCAGGCATCAGTTCTTTGGCGCTCTGCCTTCTTTGCTGTCCAGCTCTCACAGCTGCACATGACTGCTGGGAAGACCACAGCCTTGACTGCACGGACCTTTGTCAGCAGAGCGGTGTCCCTGCTTTCCCACACGCTCTCTAGGTTTGTTGTAGCTTTCCTGCCGAGAAGCAGTCATCTTCCGACTCCACGGCTGCCGTCACCGTCCTCTGCGATTCTGAGCCCATGGAGAGGGGCTCTGTCACTGCTTCCACCTCCTCCCCTTCTGTCTGCCATGAAGTGATGGGGCCGATGCCAGGGTCTTAGCTTTTTAATATGCAGTCTCAAGCCGGCCCTTTCACTCCCCTCCCTCCCCCTCATCAGGAGGCTCTTTAGTTCCTCCTCGCTTTCTGCCGTTAGAGTGGTATCATCTGCACATCTGAGGCTGTTGATGTTTCTCCCGCCTGTCTTGGTTCCAGCTTGTCACGCACGCAGCCCGGCATTTCTCATGATGTGCTCAGTGTATAGATTAAACAGACAGGGTGACAGAGGACAGCCCTGTCGTCCTGCCTTTACTATTCCCTTAAACAGGGACTAGTAAATTATTTGTAAAATGATGAATTAATTTATATTTTGAATTAACATTTTAAGCCATTACATGTATAGCCAAACTCTATACATGTAAACAGTATTCCTTCATCTTCTTCCTTTGTTTTGTGGGTAAACAGAAAACATTCTAGCCATTGTAATAATTTTTCTGGACTGTTTCTATTTTAGGAGAAGCAACTGTCAAAATACATAGGATAGGGTTACCAGCCATTTTTAGCTAGACCATACATTTATAGGTAAAAGTTACATCCATTGGTGGAAACTAAAGCCTGTGCTGCCAACCTCACTACTAGTTAGTTTCCACAGCCGTCATTGTAAGTGTTTTATGGTTTTTCAAGTGCAGATTATACTGACAGATGCTCTGCAGAAATGTGCCATAGTCCAAGGGGGCGCGTGTATTATGTTTTTGATTATAGTGGGTTTCTGGTCTAATTGAGTGTTCTTTTGCAACAAAATAAAATTAGTTACTCAAGTTGGAAAATGGGAGTAAAGCTATCTGCTTTTCACTAGGCGATGTCTTGGTTGTTTAAACCTATAAGTTATGTAAATACATATTTTTCTCCTGAAGAGTTGATGACTGACAAAAAAAATACCACTACTAAAGTGTCATTATAATAAATGCGATTGTGTCTGTGAATTATATAGAAGCATAAGTTATGGTGCGGATTATAGTAAATTACTCAATAGTTCTTCACGCCCCGGTTATAGAGCCCTGTGAGTAACGGAGATCCAAGACTGAAGCTCGAGGAAAATGAATCCCACGCTACCATCCAGCTTGCTACTCTGCAGGCTTGGTATGTGGAAAAAGAATTTGTGTGACTTAACCACACACATTAAAATTTGGTGTGCCAACAAAAACAGATTTTCTTAAATGATATGATTTATATGCCCACAATCACGAGGGCAGGTCTGCGGCTTTGTCTCGTCCTTCATTATGAAGTATATTCTACTTTTGTGTTTGTATTGACTGAACAGCCTGTAAAGACACTGGTAAGATGATAATAATGAGTAATGTTCTCCACACTTTATCTCTTAGTGAGGAGTATTTGAACATTTATTGAATGTGAATGGCATGTGAATGGTTCTGAAGTAGGTTTGTTGGGAGCTGGCGGAGATGACACATACTTCTTACCCATTGGCTTGAGGGTTAAATATAAAAGGAAATGAAACTAAGAGGAATATGTAGCTCTAACTGAAAACATGTTGGTTGTGCGTCAGCAGCAAGAGAAATGTTCATAACCTTTGATTCAGTCATTTAACATAAAGGACCCTCGCTTATGGAAAATAATTAAAAATAAGGGCCGTGATGTGCAATAGTGAAATGTGAGAGCAAACAGTGTCATGTGAAGGGAAACGGCTGAAGTTAATCCTTCGGGCGGCTGTGTATCCAGTAAAACCAACGGGCAAACTGTGTAACAACATGAAAAGATGCGAAAAGGTGTAGATGACACCGTCGAGCATACACGGTAAGTTCATGAGATGCACATGCTAAAAGGCGTAGACAACAGTATACAGCGTACACGGTAAGTTTATAAAATACACATATTTTAAATATTGGGAAGGAAATGAAGAAAATTTAATTTTTAATTAATTAATCTGGGTTCAAGTAATGAGGTTACAGATGCTCTCCTTTCCTCCCTTCTGGCCTCTCTGAAATAGTGTTATACTAATTTAAAAAATTAAATGTGGATTTATATTTTAAAGACAGTTTAGTTCTTGTTCTTGAGGAACTGCTAGTCTATTGGGATAGAACTATAATAAAAAGAAATATGTTATTTGCATGAGAGAAACTTAAGTGCTCTGGGAAGACTCTTGAAATTCAGTTTTCTGCATACTGGATTCTTGTAAAGTCAGATGAACCTTAAAAGTTAATAGTTCCTAATGAAATAAACTGGATTTTTAAAGGCACTGAAAATGTCTAAGAATCTAAAACTGTCAATGAGATGCTGTTTTTTTAATTCACATCTTGATGGTAGAACCGT
Organism: Madoqua kirkii; assembly: GCA_006408675.1. Lineage (NCBI taxonomy): Eukaryota > Metazoa > Chordata > Mammalia > Artiodactyla > Bovidae > Madoqua > Madoqua kirkii. The sequence continues at coordinate 23,304 of SJYC01139253.1, forward strand.
TACTTTACATCCTGTACAATTGTGCTGGGAATAGTCAGCTAAGCATTTATTTAAATATATTTGTGGACACTTACTCTCCTCGGCATGTACCTGGGGTGAGGAGGAGTGAAGGGTGTGGCCTCAGCCCCCTGGAGCCTTGTGATGACTAGGCCCTGCTCTCAGTCACACTTTATTAATGCTTCCACCAGTGTCTACATCAAGGATGACGTGAAACCGTGGGAAAGAGGGACTTTGACTGAGGGATGCAGGGAAGGCTTCCCAAAGGTGAGACAGGCTGTGAGCCTTGGAGGAGGATAAAAGGTCACGAGATAAGCAGTATCTTTTTCCTGGATCCTTGGAAGGCGGCAGAGGGTCCCTGAAGTAACCAACAGGAAGGAACATGGAATAACGTGAGTGAAGGCACAGAAATATCCTGGGTTTAAGGGACATCAGGTTGCCATGTGTTTCTGGGGTTGTAAATAAGTAGGTAGGTGCTTGGGGCCCATGAAAGGAGAGTTGGCAGCCGGTACTGGAGAAGCTGGCCCCTGCTGGGCTGTGCAGGTGGCTTAGTGTACAGGGGTGACGGCGGCTCTGTTCTCAGGGAACATGTGGTCCAGCGAGGGGAACGCGCGTTAGCTAAAATCCGGTATACTGGTTTAAATTTGTTCGTCAGGATTTGGGGGGCTTTATTGAATTCCTTTCACGAAGTCCTGAGTCCAGACAGTGTGGTGTTTGTTGCTCTAAAGGAAAGCATCAGATGTGGTGGGACTACAGGAGGGAAGGGGGCTCTGACTCTGCCTGGAAAGGCAGCCGGAAGAGGGACCCAGGAGGACTTGCTGCAGGAGGCTGTGTGGGAGCCTGGCTTGAGGGCTGAGTGGCCAGGGGCAGGTGGGAGCGAGGAGAGCAGTCTGGAAACGCAGGTGTAGCCGACTATTAAAGGGACGCGGGCGGCTCTGTTGGTTTCTTCAAGGCATTTTTGCACGTGCACCATATGCCATAAACGCACGACCACGTTTAAAAGGAGTTTGGTGATGAGAGGGTCAAGCCGGTGCTGCCCAGGTGGTCTGTGGCCTCACGTGGCTTGGCCAGCTTCAACACGCCTAGAGCAGTTTGTTGGGAGACGGTAAGGACAATTTAAGCGGTGGCTTTTAGTTAATTTTAAAACAGCACAGTTTAAAACGTAAAAGTTTCTATTTGTTAATGATGTGCTGTATGAGCAGAAAGCAAAAATTCAGGGATTCAGGGAGGCAAGGAAAGAGAGTTGAGAAATGCAGACGTAGAAAGAGCTACAATAGGGAGAAACGGCGTTCCCAGATGACAGATACGGTCTTGGTGGGAAGTGGTGCATAGGTCTTGGAGCTCTCCTTTTTCTGTCTCACAGAAGTATGAGCTTCTGAATTCTTTTTTTTAAATTATTTTTATCACAAATCGGGTCTTGTCTTTCAGCAGGTTTAGCTTCTTTTAATCCAAACTGTTTTAGTGTTGGGTACATTTCCCAGGAGCTGTGGATGAGACACTAAAGCACGACAGCTTTTGAGAGCACTTGTAATTAAACTTCCCTTCCCAGACCAGGCTTTGAAGTTAATTCAGAAAAAGCCAGAGACACTGCCCATCCTTACCCTGTGAGGCAGCTGTGGAGGTCCTTCTGTTTGTCTGCTCTTAGGAACAAAACTGGCGTGGGAATGATGCCACCTGATTTTTCCTTTGTTCTTATAAATTTTAGATGACAAAGTTCTGTTTGTACCTGTGCACCTGCAGTGTGGATGGTGAGTGAAGTGAAAGGCGCTCAGGTGTGTCCAGCTCTTGCGACCCCACGGACTGCACAGTCCACGGAACTCTCCAGGCCGGAACGCTGGAGTGGGCAGCCTTTGCCTTCTCCGGGGGATCTTCCCAACCCCAGGATCGAACCCAGGTCTCCTGCATTGCAGGAGGGTTTTTTACCAGCTGAGCCACAAGGGAAGCCCAAGTTTGGTAAATACTTTGCTAAAGTGAATAGGATTGCATTTATAATAATTTCTAATGAATACGATAATTGTTTATTTTAGCTATTTAAATATCTCATGTTGAATGCTTGGAGACTTATATTACTGTTTTTATTAGTCTTTTATTTTAAAAGATATTCTATAACTGGATGTATGTGCCTCTGTGCATTTTTTTTGGTAATAGACACTAAAATAACTTCTTGGACATGAAGTAAGTTAAACTATATTCCTGAAGGATATGTTACTTTATCCAAGAGCATTTTAGTTCTTAGTTACAAACTCTGAAAAGTGAGAAAAGTATGATTTATTGAGGTTAACATCAATTTCTTTTAAAGCAGTTAATAAACTCCTTTTGGAATTAGTGGTGTATGTAAATTCGTCATAATAATGTTATTACTAAACTAGGTCAGTGCCTGGCTACCTGTTTTGATCAGAGTTCTTTCTTTTTAATGCAGTGCATTAGATATTACTTTGATATTTAGTTGTTTACTTAGAATCTTTATATACTTGTTCTAAGGCTCGTGCATGTAAACAGACAGACTCTGACCCCACCCCAGAATCACTTTCTCCTCATTCTGGTCGACGTCCACTTTGTTCCTCCAGAGGCTGCTACCAGGGCATCTGGTCTAGCCTGAGTAATACGCAGTTTGTTTCAGTTCTGCTAACGCATCTGCATGTTTTGATAGACCATCAGGCACTTTAAGAAGAGAGACATCTGTCTTGGAGAAGGCAATGGCTCATAGTCCGTGGGGTTGCTAAGAGTGGGACACAACTGAGCGACTTCCCTTTCACTTCTCACTTTCATGCATTGGAGAAGGAAGTGGCAACCCACTCCAGTGTTCTTGCCTGGAGAATCCCAGGGACAGGGGAGCCAGAGGGAAATGGCAACCCACTCCAGCGTTCTTGCTTGGAGAATCCCAGGGATGGGGGAGCCAGAGTTGGACACTATGGAAGCGACTTAGCAGCAGCAGCAGACATCTGTCTGTCTGGCAGCTGTGAATCAAGTAGAGAGTGGCAACGAGTTAGTTGTTTCTCCGTTTCCCTCGGATATTGGGGGATGGTGTTCGGATGGGCCTTTTCTTCGAGGGTTCGCGGCCGTGGGAGAGCGGTGGGTGAGTCCGGAGCCCCGGCGCCTCTGTGTGTCTCCATCTTTCAGGAGAGGCTGGCCAGAGCTCTCCCGGTCTCCCTGTCCTCTCGGCGGGGTGGACAGTGGCAGCACTGTGCCCGGCTCCGGCCAAGACCCATCTTGGCGGCCGTGCCCACCCAGCCCTCCCTCCCCCGTCGGCGCCGGACGCCCTGCCCCCTGCCCCCTGCCCCGGCGGTGGGCCTGCCCGAGCCCAGAGCCCAGGCCCGGCGCTGCGGCTCCTGAGGGAGTCCTGGACGGCACAGCGCTGCTGCTTAGCTGCGCGCCTTCCCTGCTGAAGGGGAGGAAAGTTTACGTGTCAGGACTCGCTTCTGGCTGCTTATTTTTTTGTTCTTGGCTTCAAGGTACATTTGAAGCCAAAAAATAGTATCTAGTACTAAACATGTCACCGTCACTTTCATCTATTTTTAATTTGGAGAAAGAATCACTGTTTTGTAGGAAACGTGTACTATACAGACTGGCATTCACCCCATCTTTCCTCATCCTCCAGGACTGTAGGATTGATAATCAGAAAGACATCTTCCCCTGATAGAAGTCCTTATATTCTGTGTTTTTGCTTTTCTTTATTCAGATCTGCTTCTCTCTTGTGTTCAGCCACTGCCAGTAAAAACAAAAATCCCTTCCAAGGAGAGATGAGTGTCAGAAATGGATTTAAAGAAAAGGTTAGTGAGAAGAGCTGACAGAGCACACATAACCGCGCGACTGCTCTGTGAATTATGCGTCAGTCACGCTGAGAAAGGAGGCCGAGCCCAGCACGGGGACGGCCGGGTGTCGGCAGGACAGGCTGGCAACTGCGCGCGAGATTGGAGCGTGTAATCGAACGCCGTGGAGGTGGGGCCGCGGGCCGACACGCGAACAGGAGGCAGGGCCCGAGCGGTCGATGCCCCCCGGGAGACGTCACCACAGGGTAGACTGGAGCGCGAGAGGATGAGTCAGGGCCCTGGAAGTGGTCTTGCTGTGAGTGGGCTGAGTAGTGATAGTAAAAAGGAGAGAAACAACTTAAGCTGATTCATATTCTATCGAAAAAAGTCACCTATTAATGTACTGCTTTTGAATGGCCATTTTTAAAGAACTTTACCTTTCTACAGTATTTTTTATTAATAATGACAGTAAAGCTACCAAAACCCAGATGCTTATGTTGATTTTAACAATCACATTTCTTTTGGTGGTGGTCTCCTAAAAATGAACCTAACCTCCCGGAAGGACAGTGTTTTTGACTTATGCGCAGTAAAAGACTTATCCTGAAATACGGAAAATCTGCGTTAAGGGACCATTTTAATGCGCGTGAGGCCCGGGTGCTGTCGGGTGCCTGCAGATTACTTTTTGAGAGCGCAGTACTCTTGGAGCAGTTTTAGCGAGATCCGCGCTGGCGCCGCGGCCGGGTCTGCTGTCACAGTGGGCGAGCTCGCCTGACCCGTGCTTCCGCTCTGAGCTGTGGTCCACTCCGGGGCTCGCCCAGGTGCTGGGCCAGAGGGCCGTGTCCGGGGCAGGTTTGTTCGCAGTGCGTCTCAGAGGCCGGCTGGGGAGGCGCCGGCGGGCGCCCTCTCTCCCGGTGGGCGTCCCCCGCCGCCACCTCTGCAGAGCCTAGGACGGCCGGGTGGCCTCCCCGCGCCGCCGCCTCCCTCGCCACCTCCCTCCGCGCCGCTGTCCGCTGTGCAGAGGCCGCCTCCCCTCTGCAGTGCCCCGGCCCCTGACACGCAGCCTCGGGTGAGACCAGGTGTACAGTTCCATCATGAAGTGGCTCCGTTAAAAAGACATGTTTATTTTACACGAAAGTAACTTTACTGAGTCTGAGGCCAGAGGTGGATGGCCTCTCTGTGCTGGAGGGGCTTCTGCCTGACGGGCTGCCCTGCGGTGGTCCACCTGAACCCGCTGGAGGCAAACACGTGACCCTCCCTGCTGGACACCTGCCCACCTCCGCACCCGGCCCTGCAGCTTGTCACGGCCGGCCATGCTGCCCCGCGCCGCACCTCCAGCTCCCGTCGGCTGTTCTTGTGCACTCGGCCACGTGTGTCTTTCAGCGCTCTTCTCTCCAGTTGTCCCGCTGTCTCCTCCTACTGTGTCCTGAAGTCTGTTCTTTACATCTGTGTCTCCTTTGCCCCCTGTGTGGACACAGGATTGTTGGTACCATCTTTATACATCCCGTTTACGTGTGCTAATACGTGATATTTGTCTTTCTCTTTCTGACTTACTTATAGATGCTAGGTTTGTCCATTTTATGAGAACTGACTCAAGTGCATTCCTTTTTACAGCTGAGTAATATTCCATTGTGTATGTGTACCACAACTTTGTTATCAATTAATCTACTGATGGACATCAAGGTTGCTTCCATGTACTAGCTGCTATTCTTAGACTATTTAATGATGGCCATTCTGCCCAGTGTGAGATGATACCTCATTGTAGGTTTGATTGGCATTTGACATCTGTTTTTAAAATGAGTGTTGCAGTGGGCACAGAGGCATGAAAAGGCACTTTAGGTTATGGGAAATATGTAGAATATGAATGTTTTCAACCAGAACTTCTGGGATTTTAGGAGTAGTGACTGGCCCGCTGAGGGGCCGTCTCCTCTCTCCTGAAGACGCGAGGCTCTGCGTCACTAGACCCCTGTCTGTGGGGCTCTGTGTGTGGGGGTGTAGGGGCATGGAGGGGCACGCACACATGCCTGTGCACAGACTGTCTCCTTGCTGATGCTTGTGAGGATGTGTGTATGTTCACGTGTGATCCCAAGATCTGCTCATATTTGTAAAATTTAAGTAATTTTGGAGGCATCATTTTCTAAGATATTAGTTTTTTCCCCTTTTCTCTAAATAATTAGTGAGAATGTTGCATTGTTACTGTATTATTTCTGCTCATGAAAGAACAGTATTATAAAAAAACAATCACTCAAATGCTGAAATTTTTTTTTAGAGTAGAATTTGATGGCCAAAGCTTATTGCGTGTGTATCGTTGCGTGTAGAAAAATTACCTTACATCGTAGCTACCCTGTGGAAATTGCTTGTTGAATGATTTAGCATACTTGAAGAGATTCATGGTGATCCAGTTTCTTAAAGGGAAGATTTCTGTGAAAGATTTCAGGATAAAGTTGTCTAGAGAACTTTCCCAATTCAGAAATAAAATTCACTGATTTTATTTACCTTTTTCTGCTTTATAGTATCAAAAGGAGTTACAGTAGAAAATATATGGAACTAGATGGATTGCAAAATCCAACTTACGTTCATTAAAGATAATACTTGCTTTGAATTATCTTTTCTTTGAAAAGTATTCCCTAGACTTCTTTTTGTAGAAACAAGTTGTCAAAAGGAGAAGAGAACTAGGGCCCAGAGGACACAAAGATTGAAGGAGAATTTAAATTTCTTTGTGAAAAGCAATTCACTGTTACACAAAAGTAAAAAAAAAATTTTTTAAATTAAAATGTTATTCTTTCCTTTATATAATTTGAAATAGAATTTGTGTCCTTGAAAGCATCTGACTTATGAAGGTGATTTCTACTCTACTAGTCCTGTTTTGTTTGGAAGCCCTTGTTTTAATGAACCATTATACATATGGTAAGCTCAATGGGTATATTATAAAATCTGAAGACACTATTAATCCACATATTATGTATGTTTATAATGCTCTTTTTTTTTAAGAATTAGAAAACACAAAAGATTTAGAAAACAGTTGTAAATTATAGGCCTGTACCAAATTGTTGTCTGTGCCAACAATTTAATAGTGTAGTTTTAATTGAAAAAACAATATCCCCAAGTTGGTGGTTTGCCTTAACTTCTGCATAGAAGACTTTTCTAATATCATACTTTAAAAGGGACTTCCAACAATAATTTCTAAAGTTTTAAAGGATTCTACAATACCTTTACATTGCTTACTAGTAACCAAATACTGAGTTCCAGTAAATTGTAGCACTTTATCACATATGAAATACGATCTTTTTTAAAAAAGTCAATTCTTATACACGATGAAAGAACTCAAACATTTTCACATCTTTAGAAAACCACCAGGTTGGTCATACTGTCTAGACCTTCGAGTAGTCTTAAATTTCAGTTCGTGGAGTCTTCAGTCTCAGAAAGACACGAAGCCTAACAGAGTTGTGCTGGCCTGTTTCCCAAGTGTGCAGAGGACAGGAACTCCCTTCCTTCTGGTGAGAAAGCGGGCGTGGCGCAGGGGTGGTGATGCAGAGCCGCGCCTGCTGGGTTCGTGTCTCCCCTTCCGAGAGGAGAATGGGAGCGGAAATAGCTGACTTGTCAGGAGAGGACTCGTGTGGTTGGGACGCAGCAGTCTGTTGGTGCCACACATCCGAGGCCATTGGGACAGCTGGGGTGTTCTGACGTCTCATCGGGTTAGGTGACCAAACCGTGGATTTCCACCTTTTACTCGTTTTCCTCAGGGTTAGTTCATAAAGTCTAATGTTTATGAGAGCCAGACAGAAAGATACCACTTACACAAAGATCTTCTGTGTGTTTAAGTCCAGCTTCTTAAGTAAATGAGTTAACATGTGGAAGAGAATTTCCGAGGAGGCCAGGTACAGTGGTGGTATTGGCTTTGGGATAATTGATATTTGGCTGTTCTGACAATAATAGGCCAACAGATCAGCTGCTTCTTGAGTCTCTCTTTGGAACATGGTAATAGGGTCATCTCAACATAGTGGAGGATGCTTAGCTTTTAAAAAGTTTATAGTTGAGAAGGGGTCTTTTGTTTAGGAGCTGTAATGATAATGTGAGGTATATGTTTAAAAGGGTGTTTGGAACACAGCTTTGTTCAATTTTAAGTCGTGTAATTGCCTTAGCAAAAGACCATTTCAGTCATTTTGATTTTTATAGTATTTTGATAAAGACTTGAATATTAAAAAGACTGGACTTATACTAATATTATAAAGTTTGGTCTAGAGATTTAGGACTCAGGTTAAGTTTTTAAAAATATATATCTACATTTTGTAAAATATATATATATAAAAACAATACCAAAGTAGTGGTGTATTTAATCCTTTTCGATTAAAGTTTTGGTGAAACAGCATAGGTCAGTAGTAACTTAGGCTTAAACCTCCCACCTCCCTGTTTTGCTTGTTTTCTTCTTCAGTAACAAGCCTCTAGATGGGGCAAGCCAGACTACAGTTTATTTGTACATCTGTACTCCCATCTCTGCACAGAGGATTTGCGGTGAATAATAGCAACAGCAACAGCAGTGATAGCACAGTTAGCGTTTATCGGCTGCTTACTGTGAGCTAGGCGCGTGTTTCTTAAACCAGGCGTGTGATGTGGAGACTACTGTTGTCTGTGTTTTTCACTGAGAAAGGGACTCTTAAAGGAACTGAGTAACTTGCCAACATTTAACATTCTGGGAGATGGAGGTAGAATGCTAACCTCGGAAATCTAATCTTTGCTCCCAATCTCTACAGAATCAGTAGGGATAGAGGAAGAAGAAGGAAGCACTGAATGCTCATGTCTTCAGGTCCCACAGTTCTTGGGACTCAACCATAAATTTGACCCTAAATTTCCTAGAGCCAAAGAAAAAAGAGTGGGAAGGGTGAATGGGGGATGGGAGAATACCATTTAAAATCTTTCTCTTAAGACTTAATCCCCAAATAGAGCCCCTTTGTGGGAGCCTCCAAAGGAGACTCACTGGGATCAGATGGTGGAAATGATTTCTTCATAACACTGCCTACAGTGTATTGGTAATGAGTTTAATAGGATTTTAAAAAATCCCACAACAAACCATGAGGCCAGAATGACCAAGCGTGATCTGGGCACTGATGCCATATTGATATGGACCGCTTCCCTGGTAGCTCACTGGTAAAGAATCTGCCTGCAATGCAGGAGACCCCGGTTCAATTCCTAGGTCGGGAAGATCCCCTGGAGAAGGGATAGGCTACCCACTCCAGTATTCTTTGGCTTCCCTTGTGGCTCAGCTGGTAGAGAATCCGCCTGCAATGGGGGAGACGGGGGTGTGATCCCTGAGTTGGGAAAACCCCCAGGAGAAGGAAAAGGCTACTCACTCCAATATTCTGGCCTGGATTCCAGGGAATCCATGGGGTCGCAAAGAGTCAGACACGACTGAGCGACTTTCACACATGCATGGAGTGGCTTGATCCATTTGTAAAATCCAGCCTACTCCTTCAGAATAGAAGGATATACTTGCAAACAAAGGAAGAGATAAGGGGTTAATCCCCAGAATATACAAACAGCTCATGCAGCTCAGTATCAAAGAAACAACCCAATAAAAAATGGGTGGCAGGTCTAAATAGACGTTTCTCCAAAGAAGATGTGTATGGCCAAAGAGCATGAGAAGATGTTCAGTGTCGTTAATTATTGTGTCTGTGGGTGTTCAGTCATGTCCAGCTCTTTACGACCCTATGGATTGTTCCTGCTAGGCTCCTCTGTCCATAGAATTTTCCAGGCAAGAATACTGGAGTGGGTTGCCATTTCCTACTCTAGGGGATCTTCCCAACCCAGGGATCGAACCCGTATTTCCTGCATTGGCACATGGATTCCTTACCACTGAGCCAGCTGGGAAGCCCTGATTACTAGAGAAATACAAACTGAAGTGCAGTGGTATTGCCAGCTAGAGTGGCCATCGTCAAAAATCTACAGACGATAGATGCTAGAGGGGGTGGAGAAAAGAGACCCTTCCTTCACTGCTGGTGGGAATGTAAATTGGTATAGACACTATTGTGGACAGTATAGAGGTTCCTGAAAAAGCTAAAATAGAGCTATTATATGATCCCACTCCTGGGCATGTATCCTGAAAAAAGCTATGATTTGGAAGGATGTATGCTAGCCGCATTATTTACAGTAGCTTGGACATGGAAGCAACCTAAATATCTGTTGGCTGAGGAAAGGATCAAGAAGTGATTTCCCAGGTATGGCCCACCCCACTGCAGAGGTATGCACACACAGCGGGGTGTCACTGTCCACGTATGCACACACAGCGGGAGGTCACTGTCTGTGCACACACAGCCGGGGGGGTCACTGTCCACGTATGCACACACAGCGGGGGGGTCACTGTCTGTGCACACACAGTGGGGGGTCACTGTCCACGTATGCACACACAGCGGGAGGTCACTGTCTGTGCACACACAGCCGGGGGGGTCACTGTCCACGTATGCACACACAGCGGGGGGTCACTGTCTGTGCACACACCTCGGGGGGTTACTCAGCCGTAGAAAGGATGAACTAATGCCATTCGCGGTGACATGGATGGATGGACCTGCAGATTGTGATACCGAGTGGAGTATGTCAGAAAGAGATGCCATATGCTGTTGCTTATACATGGAGCCCAGAGAAGTGGTACAGGTGAACTTACCTGCAAATCAGAAACAGTCACGGGCGTAGAAAACAAGCTTATGGTCACCAAGGGGGGCCGTGGGGGTGGGGTGAACTGGGGGGCTGGGATTGGCAGGCACACCGCTGACGCTCCGGTAGCTGATGCGGACCCGCCACACTGCCGGGGACTCTGCTCAGTGCTGCGTGGTGGCCTCAGTGGGAAGGAAATCCAAAACAGAGAGGATGTGTGTGTGCGTGTTATTGATGCACTTTGTGTGCAGTAGAAAGTGACACAACATTGTAAAGCAGCTGGAGGTCAGTAAATTTTTTTTTTAAAATCCGGAATACTGAGGAATGAAATAGATGGCTGCATATTTGCCACATAATCCAATCTTTGTGTCTACCTCAGAAATACTGACGTGTACTTTGTGTGTACTTAGATGAGCAGATCCTGGTTAACATCTCTGTCTTGAAAATTGAGACGTATAAACAAGAAACAGTGACAGTTGCTCAATTTGTTAAGCTTTCCATTGCGTGGGTGATTATCTCGGGCCAGGAGACTGGCGTGGAAGCAAGGAGTTGAATTTCGAGTAAGAAAGTGTTTCTCAGGTCTGTGGAGTGAGCAGAGAAGCAGCACGTCAGAGAGGACTGCAGGGATAGGCCCTCGGTGCCTTAGCAGGGGCAGCGTCGGGGGGTTAGTGAGCCTCAGTGCTCTGGGCTGGGAGGGACCGCAGGGCAGGGAACCCGCAGCTCCTTACGTAGCCTGTGCCTTGTGCGCGTGCTGTCCTGGGGAGAAGGAGAGACCCGGGGTTGAAGGGAAAAGTTTGTATAAGGACTTGAGGAGGCCTGAGGCCATTTACATGCCTAGGGGAGGGAACCCGCAAGGAAGGGAAGGTTAAGGTGAAACGCAGAGGACGGGATTGCACCCGTGCATCTGGGGTGCAAGTGACACGGCTTGGAGGGGCTGGGGCTCAGTGCGCCGTGCCTCCGGGGCGCGGGTGAGGCGGCTCAGTGTGCCATGCATCTGGGGCACAGGTGAGGCAGCTCAGTGTGCCTTGCATCTGGGGCGTGGGTGAGGCAGCTCAGTGCGCCGTGCATCTGGGGCGCGGGTGAGGCGGCTCAGTGCGCCATGCATCTGGGGCACGGGTGAGGCGGCTCAGTGCATTGTGCATCTGAGGTGTAGGTGTTGGGGCCTGGAGGGGTTGGGGCTCAGGTCGCGGCAGCAGATGGTGGCCAACGGACCTGCCCTCCGAGAGGTGCAGGGCTCTCCCACCCACTGCCCACCCTCCCCAGTCATGCAGCACCGCACATATGTGGATGAGGTCTAGGAAAGCGGGGTGAAGGCTGGGGGCCAGTCCCGAGTGGTGACCGGCCTGGAAAGGTGACTGGGCCCGGCAGCGGCTCTCTCCTAACCCTGGAGCTGGAGCTGTTGTGGGAGTGGGCAGTAGGCGAGCCAGCCGGGAAGGTGGAATAGGCTGGAAGGCGGCGCAGAAGCGGGCATCCTGGTGAAACGCACGTGCTTCCTTTCCCTCTCTCCCGGCAGCTGACTCTGCTGCCCTGGGCCCCTGGGGCTTCCTCATCCAGGGAGGTGCATGTGCAGGGGGCCAGGAGCCTCTCCTGAGGAAGCTGCGTGCTCCTCTCTTACAGGGCATTGGTGTGGGATGGGCCATGCCTGGGAATCCCACTTAAAGTTGGCAGAGAGAGTTAAAAGTGAAAGACCAGAGGCCTTAGGGGCCACAGTACCTTTGGGACACATTGAAATAAAGAAATGCTGATGATGCTCAGAGATGGTACTGGAGAGGGCCCGCGTGCCCAGATCAGAGCTCACCCTCCAAAGGGAGAGGGTTTCGGGGCTGGGTGAGGGGCACAGGACAGGAAAATGCTCACTGCCCTGCAGGAGCCTTCATTAGAGCGTCATCTGTTCTGGGCGCCAAGCAGCAGTATTCCAGCAGTGGCTGAGGTGGATTGCACGCGACGCTAGAGCGCTCCGTGTCAGTGCACGTGGTTGGAGAGAAAAGTCGTAGGCGGAGGAACATGGCGCGGAGCTTAACACGGCAGGGGCCCAGCAGGAGGGTGGGGTGCATTCTTTAACCTGCTGTATACATGAACTGCATGTTTTCTCGAGCCCTGGTAGCCTGGTAGAGTCAGGAGTACCGACACAGGGCCATGGGAACCCCAGGAACCAAGTGGGGCCTCCGTGTGGAGCCCTTTCTGTACGGCTGGGGCTCCGGAGGGGCCCTCTCCAGGTGCCGGCCTGGTGGCTGCCAGCAGCAGAGGCTAGAGAGGCCCGTCCTGCTGGGCCCCGGCTCTGCGGTCAGGACTCCTCGCCTTTCTTGCCACCTCCCTTCTGGGGAACAAGCTAGGGTAACCTTGCATTTGGTGGGCTCCCTGCCGCCGCTCTGGTACATCCAGGTGGAGGGGCACTGGACGGGGCAGGGGGGCTGGTGCCACAGAGGGAGCTTTCTCACCCTCACCCTGGCTGAGGCTTCCTGCGGCCCGAGCCTGGCTGCAGCCCCGCTCCAGCCCCGCGGTGCACACCAGGCGCAGCCTCGGCAGCAGTGCAGGGCAGCCCCAGGCTGGCGTGCCCCTCGTCTGCACAGGCCCGTGCCCAGGAGGAAGTCCGCGTGGCGGATCCCTGACCGGGGCCACGTGCGTGCTCCAGCGGTGAACGCCCTGGAGGAGCAGATCACACCATCTCCGTGCCTCTCACCTGTGCCTCGTCGCACACAGCGGCATTCCAGAGGACATGGGGCAGTCAGGACAGGAGAGGTGCGCCTTGAGTCTCTGGAACTTGCCTTCTGATGGGCCTGCGGGGGATTGTGGATCCAGGGAAACAAAGCCGGCAGGATGCATACTTGTCTGTGTACACACACACGTTTGTTATCAGGAATCGGTAGGATGTGTACATGTCTGTACACACACACACACACACACACACACACGTTTGTCATCAGGAATTGGCTCGCTTGCCTGATGACGGAGGCTGAGAAGTCCCAGATCCGCCGTCCCAGCACACACACACACACACACACACACACACACACACACACACACACAGACAGACACACATAGAGACACACACAGACACACACACATACACACACACACACACGTTTGTCATCAGGAATCAGCTCACTCGCCTGATGACGGAGGCTGAGAAGTCCTGGATCCGCCGTCCCAGCAGAGCTGAGCCGTGCAGGCCTAGCCTGAGTCTGAACACCTGAGAAGCAGGAGAGCTGAGGGTCTGAGTGTTTCAGTCCAAAAGCTGGCGGGCTGTGGAGCCAGAAGGAGCTGATGCTTCAGTGGAGTTGAAGGCAGAAGACTCATGTCTTTGGTGACGCCGTCAGGCAGGAGGGTTCCCTCTTAACCCAGGAAGGCTCACCCTTTTTATTCTGTTCAGGTTTGAGTGAGAACCACCCACATTAGGTAAGGCAATCTGCTTTACCAGCCAGGGCTGCAAATGTTAATGTGATTCAGAAACACCGTTGTGGGCACCCTCAGAATAGCATCTGACTAAACGTCTGCCCCCTCCCACCCAAGTCAAGCTGATGCATAAAGCTGGCCATCCACTGATGGTTTACATGGCTTGAACAATTCTATAGTATAAAACTCAGTGTGGTCATTCTGTAGCATCATGACATAGGTGAATGAGCTTCTGAAATTGCTAAATTAGGAATACTTTGCCCACTTTCTTGAATTATTTTCATTTGAAGTTGACATAGTACATGCTATTAGAGTGACTGAGATATTGATCAACTCGACTATTCTTAGTGTGTCAATCGTTCTTGTGTAGAAATCCTGTGATGTAATGGGGAAAGTACTTTGATGAAAGAAGGGAGGTCAGATATCACATATAGAACAGGGGTTTATCTTCTGGAAGTGTAGCGGCAATGAGCTGCTAGGTTGCTGTATTTTTTCTTCCTACATGTAGTGCTAATTCCTGGTCTTTGCTCATGTTTAACATGTACTGCAGTTTGTGAATGTAAAAAACTAGTCTATTGTGGTAGCCTTTTAAGTTATAAAGACTCATATTGTTGAGGAAATGCCTAGATTCGTTAAGAAAAAAAATTGGAGAAGGAAATGGCAGTCCACTCCAGTACTATTGCCTGGAAAATCCCATGGACAGAGGAGCCTGGTAGGCTACAGTCCATGGGGTCGCAAAGAACAACTGCAGTTTGTGAATGTAAAATCTAGTCTACTGTGGTAGCCTTTTAAGTTATAAAGACTCATATTGTTGAGGAAATGCCTAGATTCATTAAGAAAATGGTTTTCAATGTCCACATATTCTTTGTATGTTTCACAGTTTGTCCTTTGTGACTGCAATTCTTTACTTAAAAATGATGCATTGGATATTCTTGTTGATAAGCATTCTGCATAGCTCTCATTTTTTTTACAGTACATGCTGGAGAGTCAGTAAGGAAATGGAGTGGAGCTGTCTGGGTGTCCACTTTTTTAACAGTTTTAATAAATGTTCCTAATTGCCCTCATTTATTCCCTCTTATAAAAATAAACGTTGATATTAACCGCTGACTTGCACTGAGTGCCAGTCTGAACCTGGGCTTCCAGTGGGTTGTTTGAGCTCATCCTCAGTAACCTTGTGAGGCAGGTGTTGATGCTGTTGTTGGGAGGCTGGCGATGTGCGCCTGCTGTATGCAGAGCTCTGTGCTAGGCAGGGGCTGCAGGGATCTCAAGACTGACTTCCTTGGTGCCCACATTCCAGAGGAAAAGACTTGGGGGCAGGTAGCAACAGTTCTTCTCCATGTATGAATGATCACTGTGAGAGAAAGGCTCTGAAAGAGATCTTGGGGCTGCTTTGAAAGTGTATCACATGGGGTGTGGGAAGAGGTGGTAGGGAGGAAGTTTTCTTTGAAGAAACACTCTTGCAGCTAGCTTGAACTGCAGAGTGGAGCAGGAGGGTTTTAGGCTGAGGAGGCAGCATGTGGATGGAAGGTGCCAGAACAGGCCCGCGTGGCGAGGGCTCTGAGGCGTCTGGGGAGGAGGGGCTCAGACTGAGCCGGACTAGATCACAGCGGCTCTTCCTGGGTTTGTGGAAGAGTTTGTTCTTTTTCCTGAAAGCAGCGGGCATTCTTTGCGTGTTTTATGTGGAGGGGTCCCAAGAGGATTTACTTTTTAAAAAGGACACTTTGGCTGCTGTGTCGACAATGGATTTGTAGTGTCTGACATCTTGTCTTGCCTTATAATTTCCAGCAACCCTATTATCAATCAGTTTGATAGATAGAGGTGCTTAAATTTCTTAAGCAGAAACCAGACACCTAAGAAATCCCCAGTCACAGGACTGGGGGCGGGCGTTGAAGCGATGGCTTTCCAGAGAGGAAAGGATGGTTCAAGGTCTAGACGTCGGAGAACTCCCATTTCCCTTTGCACGGTGTCCAGAAGACTGAGTTTGCATTTGAAACAGAATATGTTGTCCCCAGACCCAGATTCATGAAAAATCTGAGCTGAGCTTCTTTCAGGTCATAGTAATGCTTGCTTCCGTCCCCTCAGACCCCCACAGACCGCCTGAGATGGGACGGCCCGTGAGGGGCTCACTGAAGGACACGGCAGGCTTGGGAGGTGGGCGAAGAGCTGGCGTGGGGAAGGTGAGCGGGGATGCGCGTCGCTTTGCGTTGTGTTAGTTTCCCGCTTGCTCTGTTACTTCACGATGCCAGTGGAGGGAAGGCGCTGCCTGGCCCACGCGGGTTGGTGGTTGTGGTGGCGCTGTGGCTGCAGGCGCTGGCCTCCTTTAGAAGCTCCTTCAGGGCTTGCCTGCCTGAGACACGGACGGAGCGCAATTACACCCAGTTCTTAAAATTGTAGTTCTGCAAAAAGCACATGCTTTCTAGTTTTTTTGTTTCAATTTGTTTCAAGAAACAAACTTTTAAAATCTGAATATGAGAAAACTGTTCTGCTCTGAAGTAAGTAAAAAATAATTAACTGAAAATTTTTAGTATAAAGTAATGAGAAGTTCAGAGAAGGCGATGGCACCCCACTCCAGTGCTCTTGCCTGGAAAATCCCATGGGTGGAGGAGCCTGGTGGGCTGCAGTCCAAGGGGTTGCGAAGAGTCAGACACGACTGAGCGACTTCACTTTCCCTTTTCTCTTTCATGTATTGGAGAAGGAAATGACACCCACTCCAGTGTTCTTGCCTGGAGAATCCCAGGGACGGGGGAGCCTGGTGGGCTGCCGTCTGTGGGGTCGCACAGAGTGGACAGCACTGAAGCGACTCAGCAGCAGCAGCAGCAGCAATCAGAGGCTGGGCTTTCCTGGTGGTAAAGAGTCTGCCTGCCAGGGCAGGAGAAATGGACTTGATCCCTGAATCGGGAAGATTCCCTGGGGGAGGAAATGGCAGCCACTCCAGCGTCCTTGCCGGGGCAGTCCTGTGGGCGGGGAAGCCTGGGGGGCTGCAGCCCATGGGGTCACTAAGAGTCACACACAGCTGAGTGACTTCACTTTCCCTTTTCACTTTCATGCACTGGAGAAGGCAATGGCACCCGCTCCAGTGTCCTGAGGACGGAGGAGCCTGGGGGCTGCAGCCCATGGGGTCTCAAGAGCGGGATAGACTAGCGCCGGGCCCCTCTCAGCTCCCTCCTTCGGGTCCTTCCGCGGCCTCCGAAGGAGAGCAGGCGGGAGCAGGCAGCGCCGCGTCTCATGCCGCCTCCCGCTGTCTGGTGCCCATGTGCCTTCGGCCACACGTGTCATGCCATAGGGCACACACACGTGGGTTGTGGCAGCCCGTGTGATCGGATGACCACGCTCCTTTTCCTGTGACTGTGTGTTAAATTGAGTGTAGCAAAGCTATAGACATCACAAGGAGGGAAAGTGAGTTGTGTATGATGTCGTCTTTAATCATTGTGAACAAAAACAGAACAGGAAAATTTCTCAGGATATTATCGTGGGATACTGTTTTACGTAGTGAGCATTATATTTTTGTTGGTCTTTATTTCTAATCGTGACTGTGATTTGGGGATTATTTCATTATATAAATATTGATAAAGAAAAAGTTCATCATGGTATTAATACTGTTACAGAATAATTTTTTTGTATTGACCTAAGGAAGAAATAGAGAAGTTTTGTTCTTTTAAAATTCTTTTCAAAACAAAGCAAAATAAGTCTAAGCTACTTGAAGCAGTTGCAGTGTTCTGGGAAAACAAAAGCCTTGGTGCACGTACTTTTGACGGTAGACACTGTGACCGTATTGGGTATGCTTTCTTAATAATGCCTGATGTTATCAAATTGATTAACTCAACATGGGGCCTAATCAGATCTAACCATGGTTGGCAGCTGTACACTAGAAGAACAGTAATACAGAAGGGGAATGAAATTAGCTTTTTAATCAGCTGTGTTAAACACAGAACTAAAAAATGTATCGAACGCGTCCATCATTTCACAGCAACGAGTGCAACTATCACGCTCGCAACCGCAGCCTCCCAATGACATCCTGACTTTCAAAGACTGGCTACCGCCAAGCTGGACGTGCTAATTAGATTTTCATCTGGTAATTGATAGTGGGTTTTAAGCATTTATGATTTCCTGCAGGCTTCAAAAGTCAACATTTGTATCCATATATTATATTTACTGTGTAAACCTCAGACTAAACCTATCTAAGAACTAGAACCTGAAACACTGATGACTCTTCCTCGGAGCAACATAAATATTTCTCTGAGAAATTAGTCATAGCAAAATAATTTTTTTCTTTTGAAAATATAATCATGAAAAGCTAACAAATGATATTAAGAAGGAGCCCTAAATTAAGGGGCTGAGATTAACTGACTCTGCTCGTACCTGTAGCCTGAGCCGTGAAGTGTTTTAGACGGTGTTTGCCTGCTTTGCCAGGCCATTCAGGACTCTACCGTTTTGACCAGAGCTGCAAAGATACCAGCTTCCTTGAAAACACTGTTTTGATGTGCTGACAATCTGTCTTGAGGATAGCAGTCATTAATTAAGCTTTAAGGACTAATTTTCAACTGTTGAGAAATAATCATGACAAAAATAGTCTGAATTTCTAAATTGTGTAGCATGAAGTGTATGCACAGAATTTTCTATTCCGCTAGGTGTGACATCCAGCTTTTAGTCAGTTTTCTAAAGCTATTGAGCTAATAAAACTTCGAGTATTCGAATATTCCATAGTCAAATGTTATCATCTAGAATTAAGGTAACAAAATAGCTGATAAGTGAGTGAAAAGATATGCCGATTATGTGGGGCAGTTTTCACCCTCTGGGTTAGAGATCAGTTTTCCAAATAAATGTACATTAAAGTGTTCTTAGATGCCTTGTATGTTAACACATAATTATGTTAAATGCATGTATGAGAAATAGTATATGTTAAATTTCTCATGTTGCTTAAGATTTCTAACTTAATTAGTACAGTGTCATGACTAATTTTAATTCAGAGTTAAATATATTTAACTTAGGAAAAAGAAGCAATATTTGTCATTTAAAGAAGATACAGTATCCCCAACAGGTTCCCATTGTGAGAGAATGTAAATTTTACAGGTTTGATAAGTCCCTGAATATGTTCAGTTAGATAACTTACTCAAATGTAATCTTAACTGTAATCTTGCAGGTGAGAGTAAAAATATTTAAGGCTCAAGAGGGATTAATTTGAGGAGTTTTAATTGCCAGTAAGCAGGAGTTTATAGTAAACCTGTGTCTAGCTGTTGCTGTAGCTTTATTTTAATGTATGTCTAGACCTGCAGGAAGCACTTGTCGAATTACATGTATGTTTCCTAGGTGTAACTTCCAAAGATTCTGAGTGGTGGTTTAGCTGCGTTAAATTATACATAGTAATGAGAGGACCAATAATAATTTATGAAATCTGAAACTAATTTAGAATAAAAGGAAAGCAGGAGTTATAGTAAACCTGTGTCTAGCTGTTGCTGTAGCTTTATTTTAATGTATGTCTAGACCTGCAGGAAGCACTTGTCGAATTACATGTATGTTTCCTAGGTGTAACTTCCAAAGATTCTGAGTGGTGGTTTAGCTGCGTTAAATTATACATAGTAATGAGAGGACCAATAATAATTTATGAAATCTGAAACTAATTTAGAATAAAAGGAATTGATTTGTGGTAGAATACAGCAATAAATTTTGTATAAATATACCATTAAAACCATAATTGCCGAAATCCTAGCAGTATAGAGCCAAACAGCAATATTAGACATGATTTATGACCTACTGATAGTTTAAGCAGATACTCACACATTCATTTTGTGACTTTTTCGGATCATGGAGTGATAAGTCATTCATTAGACTAAATTGTTACTTTTTAATATTATTAGAATTTGCATACACTTTGCCAATCAGATCTTGGTTAGGTTTTTAAAGTTTGGAGGTTAGATAGAAACAAATTTATCATTTAATTTACTCTCTATTAAAAGGACGGTTTTAAAACAACTGCCATTTAAAAAGTGTATTATTCTTTACATGGGATAAAGTGATGTGTTCTGTTCCGTTGTTGAAGTGTGGCTTCAGGAAACGCTCCCCAGGGCTTGTGTGGCGGCGTGCTCACTGATGTGTAAAATCAGTTAGTGGTCAGCAATGTGTTCCGTCTACCTGTTAGGGAGCCACAAACGCGGATAAGTCTGGAAGAGAAAGCAGGTTTGGATTATTGTTGTATTAAGACTGAAATGATTGATACCAAATTCCTTTTCTGAGGCGGTGCTGGTAGAGATGGAAGTGGGATGGGATGGAGCTCCTACAGGGTGGAGCTCGGTGGGGCAGGATGGGAGAGGACGGAGCTCGGGGCGAGGGAGGCCGAGCGTCGAAGGGCTCAGGGCTCGCTGTGACCTGCTTAATCTCGCCAGGCCGTGCGGGGAGCTGTTTTGTTTTCCTCCTAAGTCTCCTGTGCAGTGCCTCTGGTAGGCAGTGCAGCGCCCTGAGGGGAGTCTGTTCTGGGTGAGAGTTTTGCTGGTTTCCTCTGGGAAATGCCAGTGCCGGGCACACCCTGGAGCCCCCCTCCCCCCAGGAGGGCTGGTGCAGCCGCTTCAGCTCGGGAGCTCTGAGCTGCGTGAAGGGCCCAGACGCGGGCACGCGGCGTCTTTGGCCCTGCCTGGTTCCACTGCCCGCTCTTGTCCGTCTCGTTAGCTCCTGCCCAGCGTGGTGGTGCCTTTTTCTTGCGAGGCCTCGCGGCAGCCCTGATAACCTGGCCGTCTTGTTTGCTCCGAAGTGCAGCCTTCTTCGGAGGCACCCGGCGTGATCGTCCTCACCCACACCGCCCAGCTTGTCACTTCTGGCCTGGGCTCAGTAAATACTTGCTGAATAAAGGAGATGCAGCTTCTCTGTGTCTGCTCCTTATTTTCCCTTTCTGTGTTGACTGATTCTGTTACCTTCTCTCATTTTACATTCAGAATTCCCACGTCTGATGGCTCAGTTACCGTCTGGCCCGCAGTGACCAGATGCCCACACTGGCTGTCTCCTCCCTCTGGGTTTCTCTTCCCTTCACCGTCTGCTGGCTTGCTTTCCTCTAGGGTGTGGAGTCCTGTTCTGGTGACTGTGGCTTGCGTGAATGGCTGGCCTGATCCAGAGTTTAATAAGCCATCAATCCCTCATGGGCAGGCAAGGATTACTGTGGTTGGCCACTAGTAGAGTGTGAATGGGGAAATGTGTTTTATCTTCTAAACATGCTATTTATTTATACATTAACGAGAAACATTAGTCTTTATGGGGGATATATTATATGGAAAGCATGTATTATGATGGTTGAATGTAAAACTTCAAATGAAAAAGTTGTATTTTTGTCTAGAGGAAGAACTTCTGAAGATTTCATTTTTATTTTAAGTATATTTGCTTATATCCACTTACAGCTACTTATATCCATATTATACTGTAGGTATACCTGTATATCCACACTTAGGTAAATCTACTTATAACCATCATGTCTTCTAATATTAAAAATTACAATTGTTGTCTGTCATTTATAGAACTAAATACTTTATGAAAATAGCATCTGTTTTTCTTAAATTTTCTATAATTTATTTTTAATCTTAAGAATAAATAGCA
>SJYC01139254.1:0-81326 GCA_006408675.1 Madoqua kirkii
CTACTGATAGTTTAAGCAGATACTCACACATTCATTTTGTGACTTTTTCGGATCATGGAGTGATAAGTCATTCATTAGACTAAATTGTTACTTTTTAATATTATTAGAATTTGCATACACTTTGCCAATCAGATCTTGGTTAGGTTTTTAAAGTTTGGAGGTTAGATAGAAACAAATTTATCATTTAATTTACTCTCTATTAAAAGGACGGTTTTAAAACAACTGCCATTTAAAAAGTGTATTATTCTTTACATGGGATAAAGTGATGTGTTCTGTTCCGTTGTTGAAGTGTGGCTTCAGGAAACGCTCCCCAGGGCTTGTGTGGCGGCGTGTTCACTGATGTGTAAAATCAGTTAGTGGTCAGCAATGTGTTCCGTCTACCTGTTAGGGAGCCACAAACGCGGATAAGTCTGGAAGAGAAAGCAGGTTTGGATTATTGTTGTATTAAGACTGAAATGATTGATACCAAATTCCTTTTCTGAGGCGGTGCTGGTAGAGATGGAAGTGGGATGGGATGGAGCTCCTACAGGGTGGAGCTCGGTGGGGCAGGATGGGAGAGGACGGAGCTTGGGGCGAGGGAGGCCGAGCGTCGAAGGGCTCAGGGCTCGCTGTGACCTGCTTAATCTCGCCAGGCCGTGCGGGGAGCTGTTTTGTTTTCCTCCTAAGTCTCCTGTGCAGTGCCTCTGGTAGGCAGTGCAGCGCTCCTGAGGGGAGTCTGTTCTGGGTGAGAGTTTTGCTGGTTTCCTCTGGGAAATGCCAGTGCCGGGCACACCCTGGAGCCCCCCTCCCCCCAGGAGGGCTGGTGCAGCCGCTTCAGCTCAGGAGCTCTGAGCTGCGTGAAGGGCCCAGACGCGGGCACGCGGCGTCTTTGGCCCTGCCTGGTTCCACTGCCCGCTCTTGTCCGTCTCGTTAGCTCCTGCCCAGCGTGGTGGTGCCTTTTTCTTGCGAGGCCTCGCGGCAGCCCTGATAACCTGGCCGTCTTGTTTGCTCCGAAGTGCAGCCTTCTTCGGAGGCACCCGGCGTGATCGTCCTCACCCACACCGCCCAGCTTGTCACTTCTGGCCTGGGCTCAGTAAATACTTGCTGAATAAAGGAGATGCAGCTTCTCTGTGTCTGCTCCTTATTTTCCCTTTCTGTGTTGACTGATTCTGTTACCTTCTCTCATTTTACATTCAGAATTCCCACGTCTGATGGCTCAGTTACCGTCTGGCCCGCAGTGACCAGATGCCCACACTGGCTGTCTCCTCCCTCTGGGTTTCTCTTCCCTTCACCGTCTGCTGGCTTGCTTTCCTCTAGGGTGTGGAGTCCTGTTCTGGTGACTGTGGCTTGCGTGAATGGCTGGCCTGATCCAGAGTTTAATAAGCCATCAATCCCTCATGGGCAGGCAAGGATTACTGTGGTTGGCCACTAGTAGAGTGTGAATGGGGAAATGTGTTTTATCTTCTAAACATGCTATTTATTTATACATTAACGAGAAACATTAGTCTTTATGGGGGATATATTATATGGAAAGCATGTATTATGATGGTTGAATGTAAAACTTCAAATGAAAAAGTTGTATTTTTGTCTAGAGGAAGAACTTCTGAAGATTTCATTTTTATTTTAAGTATATTTGCTTATATCCACTTACAGCTACTTATATCCATATTATACTGTAGGTATACCTGTATATCCACACTTAGGTAAATCTACTTATAACCATCTTGTCTTCTAATATTAAAAATTATAATTGTTGTCTGTCATTTATAGAACTAAATACTTTATGAAAATAGCATCTGTTTTTCTTAAATTTTCTATAATTTATTTTTAATCTTAAGAATAAATAGCAGAAAATCTTGTGAGTAGAAAACTGTTCTTTCAGCTATACTTATAAATTTAAGAAAAGCTGTTTCTGAAAATTCCATTAGTAGTAACATAAGTCTGTTAAATCCCTTAGAAATCTATGAAATACAGAGTAGTTTGAATTATTTTTACTGAAGAAGTAGATATGAGCCAGACTTTCAGAAGTAGGTTTACTGCTTACCATGAAGTACCCGCTTACTGAGTACGTCCTTTATTTTAGATGCAGTTTCAGTTTGGTCTTCAAAGTGATCCTGGAAGCTTAGGGGAATTACCTAATTTTGCAGATAAAGCTCAGGATGTGGTCACTTGTTCTCAAAGCTTTGTAACCAGCAAGAAAGAAACAGCAGAGACTCAAACCCACCTCCGTCTTACTCCAAAGCACAGCCCTCTCCTCTGCGCTGCGCCAAGCATCTCCTGTCCTGTATACATTCCTCCACTGCTGTGAATGGAATTTTTAAAACCATATATCACTGAAGGAGCCTCTGAGAAATTACTACATTGCCCCTTACAATATTTCATCCAGGGTCTTCCGTCATCCCAGAATAGCTGGCCAAGGATAAATGTTCATTGTAATGAATTAAGTATGACCGTTACTCACAGGCTTACCTTCTAATGTAATTATGCATCAGCTTCTATCCTATTGTGAGCAATTTTCTTTGCTTTTCTCCCACCACACTTTGATATAAGCAAAAGCACACACACATAAAATTCTCATGTTGATAGCTGATAAATTGTAGGGCTTTTTATAGGAGATAATACCACACAGAGTTTGAAATCACTTTATCTAAGTTGTAAATAAAATTTGCTTTGTATATTTAGCAGTAATTCTGTATTTGATAATCCCAAGCCTTGTATTCTGCAGTGTGAAATTTAGAGTTTTAGTCCTCCTTCAAGATAAAAATGCTATTTTTATATGCCAACAAACTGACTTAAAAACTAGAGTGCGGTTAAAAAGTAGAAGTGTATTGTCACAGTGTATTGTCAAAGTAGTGAATATGAAAATAGGTTCAGCTTTTATTCTTCGTATTCCATAAACATTTATAGAAACCTCAATTTTAAAAAATGCAACAGTGAATTAATTTGATCATGAGTTGGTTAGTTTGAAGGGGTGAGGATTAGATCTGTAAGATAGTGATGTCAGTGTATTAGAGTAGGCAGGACTTGGATGGGGCTAAAATTCATGCTTTCTCACATGATTCCAGCAGGGGGTCTAAACTGTCATGATAGTTTAAAAAAAGGCTGCTTTTTTGGTCATTAAACCTCTTACATTAAGAAAAGTCAGTAAATGCCACCCTCCTCTGCCTACTCCTGAGAATGCAGACTAATAGGTGACGGGCCCACAGTGCCCCCAAGGCAGCCAGTACATCTTTTTTCTCTTTTTCTTTCTATAAAGTTGAAACTGTTTTTGTAGATAAAACTCAGGCTTTGAAAATGGTCACTTGCTCTCAAAATTTGTAACCAGCAAGGGAGGAGAGCTGAGATGTGAGCCCACCTTCATCTTTTGCCAGAACGTGTGCCCTTTCCCCGTCTTGTCTGACAGATCTTCCAGGTCTCACGGCCTTAGACCAGAGGCTCTCCAGGTGTGGTCTCCAGACCGCAGCATCAGTGTCCCCTGGGGCCTTGTTAGGAGGGCAGGTTATCAGGCCCCACCCGTAGCCCTTGAAACAGAAACTCCTGGGTGCGGCCAGCGCCCTGTTTCAGCAGGCCCTCTATTTCCTAAGCAGGCCAGAAGTTCAAGTACCACGGTCCAAGGTATCTTTGCAATTTGAACCCTTAAGAACACAGATAAGCGGGGCTATGTACGGTATAGGGCAGTTTGTCCTTGGAGCGATGTTAGGAATAAACCTGTTCTGTGACTGGTTGATTGTAATTCAGGTACAGTCTGAATTAATAATACTGTATTTAAGCTCCAGTTCCCAGTAAGGGAAATTTTTTAAAAGCAATCCATTAGTAAGTTTGATCAAAATTTGGTTTACCTGGTTTGCTATTTTTAAAAGTAGCCATTTTAGACCAACTGTAGTCTACTTTAGACTTAACTGTATTTAGAGAGTTAGAATTTTGGTAAGAACTACATAATATTTATATATTAAGAAGCATAAATATAAACTTACATTAAAGAGAAGTTATAATATTTAATTTTAATAAAATATATGTGATTTAACAATTATCCCTTATTGGCTTCACATGTGCTAATAAAATATTTGGACATTTTACCAAGAAATTTTGCTAAAATAGTATAAGGTGATTTTTTTTATTTCCCAGTGAGTGCTTCAGTAAAGAATCTCTGACTGATTGGATATTTGATGATATGAAGACGTTATTGTTTGCGTTTGTATGTGTAAGAGAGGAGATGATGCTTTGGGTATGTTTAATAGGGGGCGTTTGGTTTTTAAAGATAAGGTATAATTTCACCTGTAAATATTTCAGTATGTATCTGGGATTTGCTTTAAAATAATTAGAGTGGGGGTAATGAGAATTAATACTTGGGGGTGGGACAGAAACACGGTCAGTCCTGAACTGATACTGGTGAAGCTGAAGAAGGGGGGTTATGGTCTGAATGTGTGTGTCCCCCCGCCTGCCCGCCAGTTCACACGTTGAATCCTAACCCTGACATGAGGAATCGGGAGGTGGGCCTTTAGGGAGGTGCTTCCTTCGTGAGGGTGGAGGTGTCACCAGCGGGGTTAGTGATCGTAAGTGTCCCACAGGGCCCCTCGGCCCGTCCACCCCGCAGGTGCAGCCGCCGCCCCGTGACTCTGGCTCTCTCCAGAACCCGCCATCCCGGTGCCTGGCTCTTGGGCTTCCCAGCATCCAGGGCTGTGGCGCGTTAGCTTCTGTTGTTTGTAAGCCGCCCAATCTTCCTGAAGGGACGAAGGGTGTATAATAAGAGGACACACTCTACTCCTCCTGCATTGGCAGGCAGGCCACTTGGGAGCCCGAAAGTCTGCTAGGGGCCTCCTGTAATGTAAAATGGGAAGGAAAAAACCCAGCGTTGACAACTAGCTCAGCAGCCTTCCCACACAGTGAGAGTTTGTTGCTTTGATTGACTTTCTCAGAACGCAGATGTTATTATAATGGGAATAGAAATTTTTTTCTGAGCAAAAAGCAGTTTTACACATTGCTACTTCCAGGTATAATTTTTCAAATGTGATGTGTGAATAGAAATTAACTAGAGTAAATCAGGATGAAAAAGTAATAAAACTGTCACTTTAAAATACCATACAGTGCTGCTATAAGTGATAAAACATAGGGCCCGTTTCCAGACCTGATGTTTGAAATGGCTTTTTGATTATGTTTACATTTCTACCTTTATATATTTAAATGTGCACATTAGCTGAAGATTGTGTTATTTTCAGTGCTTCCTATTTAGTTTTATTAGTATTTCTTTCTATTTCTAATAGAAATACTTCCTATTAGCATTTCTTAGTATTTAGTTATAGTTACATTATTGCAGTTAAGACTTCCAGGAGATCAAACTAATCCATTCTACAGGAAATCAACCCTGAATATTCATTGGAAGGACTGATGCTGAAGCTCCAATACTTTGGCCACCTGATGTGAAGAACTGACTCATTGGAAAAGACCCTCATGCTAGGAAAGATTGAAGGCAGGAGGAGAAAGGGACAACAGAGGATGAGATGATTGTGTAGCATCAACATCTCAGTGGACATAAGTGTGAGCAAACTCTGGGAGATAGTGAAGGACAGGGAAGCCTGGCGTTCTGCTGTTCATGGGGTTGCAAAGATTCAAACACAGCAACAAAAAGTTATGAAACAGTAAAGAAATGGCAGGTGTCAATGACATTACAAATAAAGCCTTTTATTATCAAATTGTAATAAATTGTTTTAGTTAAAGTTTCTACTTTAGGAACATAATGGTTCTCTAAAAGTGATATTTCTTAATGTGATAAAAAATTTTTCCTTAAGATACGATTCTACTTTTTGCATAAAGATGATTGATAGACTTTAATTTCTCTTGTCTGTGTATTCAGAATTGATTAAAGAGAATTCTTAAGGAAAATTTGAGTTCACAAAAGGGTGAATATAAAAAACATTTCAAGTCATTTAAATTACTCATGAAAGGTGGGTTTTAGAAAGCATGCATAAGAATTATTTGTCACAGCAAAATTCAAATATGTGTTCCTCTGCTGAGCAGACTGGGACCTGCCAGGTAGTAGCTGATGTGTCTTGTTAGGACAGTAAGTGAGAGAGCATTTAATTTAGACTGTGGGCCTGTTCTCGACTCTGTTCAGGACACGGGGGGTCCATGGCCTGGAACACTGTTTCTCACACTGAATGTGGGTGAGAATCATCTGCAGAGCTTGTTAAAAATGCAGGTTTTGTTTCCAGTAGGTCTGAAATGGGACTGGTGATTTCAGGGCAGGTCTGAAGACCACTCTGCAGGAAGGGGCGGGGTGATCATCGTGGTGACTTAGTGTTGGAATCTCTGTGAAATGTGGGCTTCAGAGTAATTTTCTCGGGCTTGCAGAGTACTGTTGGCCTACGGTTGCTGCTTGCCTCTGCAGGATTCTTGCTGATTGGGTACAAGTGCCCCTCGAGGTGGGTAATGGCTGACAAGCTGGGGCCTCTGCGAGTGAGGGAAGGATGCCCGCAGCCTGCAGGGCAGCCCGGAACCCGCGCCCTCCCGGGCGCCCTGGGCTGACCAGCGCGCTGTGCACAGGACACAGACTTGCAGGCCACTGTGGTGATGCGGCCTTGCTTGACCTCTGAGTACAGAGTTACAGAAGAGTGTGCAAAGGCGCGTAAAAGTCATTATCACGTTCTATGATAGTGTAAATGATTACATATTAAGCATCAGTGATGATAAAGCCAGCTGGTCAGAACGTGTGAGAAGCAAAGCAGGAAGTCTTACCTTTCCATGTGTTGGAATAGTAGGGTTTTCCTCTACCATTTTGATAGACTTGCTGTAAAAGTTAGGACTGTGGCCTGCTGCGCAGGTGAGCTAAAATGTGGAGTGCGCAGGCGCATATAAGCAGCACCCCGCGGCCCCTGCTCACCGAGACGGCGGCTGCAGCCACAGATGGGTGGCGCAGGGAAGTGGTCCTCAAATGTGCCACATCAGGCAAAATGAGAAAAATAAGGACTGTAGGGAGTCACTGTTTGTTCCTGTTTGTGGTGTTGGAGTTGGCTTCTTTGTGAAACAGTGTTGGGAATATATTAGAAGTGTATTTCTGTGTGTGTGCTTGTGTGCAGGCGTACATTCCCATGCTACCTCAGTTCCTGGGCTTTTTATTTTTATTTTGTAAAGGGAGAAACAGCTCTTCTTCCTGGCCTTTGAGGAGAGGAGGGGCGCCGAGGCTGAGACGCCAGGATTTGGAATGAGGCAGACGGCTGGCGTTCTTTCAGCTCCCTTGCCTCTCAGAGGCCCTCTTGCCAGTCTCCTAAGCGTCTCAAGCCCTGCCAGCTCTTTGTGGTAGGAGGTCATGAAGACTCCCTTGTGCTGGGAGCAGCCTCGGCCTTTGGAGCTCCTGGGAGGAGCCTGGTGGCCAAGCCCCTGCCGTGCTCCCGCCGCCTGTGCAGCCCTTGCAAAGCCTCGGCAAAGCTCTGCAGCCTGGTGGGCCTCTGTGGAGTCATATCTGAAATCGGGACGACAGTTCACCCCTGGTGTGGTGCTTGCGTGAGCTGTGAACATCTGGCACAGTGCCAGTCACGTAACGAGCACTCAGCTGCTTTATTGCCCTCATCTACTCGGTAATTTCAGTTGTGTGGGAAGGAGCAGAGCAGATTAAATAAAAGGGGATTAAATAAAAATTCACATTCCTACCCCAATTCTGCTTCAGTCCCTCTATGTTCTATGTTTGATCTGCTTTCCAGGTAATTCTTTCATTTAAGACATTACTCTGTGTCACACTGAATACATTATTCTAAAGATCCTCTGGCAGTGAACTTCATCTTGAACCTGACTTAACCGCTCAGATTGATTCTGGGTAGTCACACACCTGGAAGGGCCGAGACAGGAAACTTCATTTTGTCTAACGCTGTGTCTGCAGTGCCTAACACAGCGCCTTCAGCCTGGGGTCAGACCTCAGAGTTCCATGCGATAACGTAGTCTTTCTAAAGAGATTGAGAGCAAATGTTTGTTCTAGGTCTGTTAGAGAGATCTGAATGGTGAATTCACAAAACTATGAGAAATGAGTCCTCTGTGAGTATTCTTCCCACAGCTTGTTAAAAGAAAAGTCAAATGAGCTGTATTTAAATGAGAATCTTATTCTCCGGTATGAAATTCCTTAATTCTGCTTTAGAAGTCATACAATAATGATTCTTTTGAATAAGAAACATAGTTTTTAGGCAGTGAGGATGCTCATAAGCATCATCTATAAAGTAAAAGCTGCTTCTTTTTTACCTGAATAATTTACTAGGTCACTGAATAAAAATGCTAAGAAGCTAATAGTTCCACAATAATTGTGCCATGATCTTAATTCTGAGTGAGGTGTTTTCTACTGCATGTTAGTAGAAGAAAAAACTTAAATGTCTTTGGTAAAACGTTATTCACAGCATAAAGATAGGTATAAAGCAGGTCTTACTGACTCATAATGAATAAATCAGTGTCCAGTGAAACTAGGAAAAAATACTAGTATTTAGTATATGCTTTTTTCTGTTGTTATTTGTATGTGTGGTCAGCTGATTTTAAAATAGTAGACTATTTGACATAGGTTTATTGATGAGAAACTTTGATTTTTCAGTTGGGATGATGTTATCTTCTAACTCCCTTGATTATAATCTTACTCTACCAGATAAGATAAGATGATCAAGAAATGACTTACCTGATTTCCTTTGCTCTTTATCATCTGTCTGTTCGGTTCATAATATAGAGGTTTTGTTGAATCTTTTTATTTCATCATTATTTCTTCTTAAGATATTCTGTTCAAATATGTTATAGCTTAACTATAGCGAGGCAGGTAATTATTGCCTCAGTCTAAAAGATGCTTGCTCCTTGGAAGAAAAGCTATGACCAACCTAGACAACATATTAAAAAGCAGGGAGATAGTTTGCCAACAAAGATCTGTCTAGTCAAAGCTACAGTTGTTATAGTAGTCACTTATGAATATGAGAGTTGGACCATAAAGAAAGCTGAGTACTGAAGAACTGATGCTTTTGAACAGTGGTGTTGGAGAAGACTCTTGAGAGTCCCTTGGACTTCAAGGAGATCCAACCAATCAATCCTAAAGGAAATCAGCCCTGAATATTCACTGGAAGGACTGATGCTGAAGCTCCAATACCTTGGCCACCTGATGGGAAGAACTGACTCATTGGAAAAGACCCTGATGCTGGGAAAGATTGAAGGCAGGAGGCGAAGGGGACGACAGAGGATGAGACGGTTGGATGGCATCACCGACTCAATGGATTTAGGTTTGAGCAAGCTCCAGGAGCTGGTGATGGACAGGGAGGCTTGGCGTCCATAGGGTTGCAAAGAGACAGGACTGAGCAACTGAACTGAACGGATTGACAAAGCTACTCTGTGAAGTCATTACTCCACTGAATACAGAAAACTTCTTGTTTCCTTCTGCCTGAGACTCAGTCTAAAACCACTTCTCACAACTTCCTGTTCTTATTCTTTACTATTCAAATGTATATGAATATCTGCAGTTAAAACAATCATTGTATAAACCTTTTACATGTACTCTCCATCTCTTGTTTGCTGTGGGTGTCATTCCCCTTTCTCTGGCCCTGTTGCCTGTATTTGCTGTGGGGTGAGTTTTTACGTGTACTCTCCATCTCTCATTTGCTCTGGGTGTCGTTTCCCTTTCTCTGGCCCTGTTGCCTGCATTCGCTGTGGGGTGAGTTTTTACGTGTACTCTCCATCTCTCGTTTGCTGTGATTGTCATTTTCCTTTCTCTGGCCCTGTTGCCTGCATTCACTGTGGGGTGAAAGCTCCAGAGCAGCTGACTCTCTTCCCACAGGCTTGGTACCTTCCTCCTTGCTGGATTCTAGTGTTGGCTTTGGCTCAGTGAGGTCATCTCCTCCCTCAATTTCTGCAGTGCTGTGCTCATCTCTGAAACAGCTTTCTTGGCCCCTTTGCTGGTTTCCTTTCATGCCCTAAAGTGTTTTTCTGAAGCTGAAGTTCTAATCCTCCACTTACGTCACTTTGAAGCTTGCAGATTCCCTCAAAGAGGCCTCTGTTAGTGACGTGAAGGAGGGGATGGTCTGCACTGGGGACAAGTGATGAGAAAGCAGATCCCTGCCAGCGTAAATGCTACCGTTGGCCTCCTTTCATGCGGGGAAAAAAGGAGTTGGCTGTAATCAGACCTTCTGAGTAAGAAAAGTATGAGGACTCTAAATTTTATTTGAGATATTGCAGATTCAGAATGCTGGCAGTTAGTTGACATTTAGGAGTACCCCAGGGAGAGGGAGTTGACGTGATAGGCTGGTTGGAAGGGCTTCCATGTTGTGCTAGTGGTAAATAACCTGCCTGCAATGCAGGAGATGTAAAGAGATGTGTGTTCGATCCCCGGGTCAGGAAGATCCCCTGGAGGAGGAAGTGGCACCCGCTCCAGTGCTCCAGCCTGGAGAATCCCACGGACAGAGGAGCCTGGTGGGCTGCGGTCCATGGGATCGCAGAGAGTCAGACACGAGCGAAGTGAGCTAGCGTGCTCGTGCGTGCTGGTTGGAAAGGGTGTTGTAGCTGGTGCGCTGCACAGCCCTGGGTGTGTGGCCCCCACTGTGATACACACCACTGCGCTACCGTGAGCAGTGGCCTTGAGACTGCCTTCCAGCTGGCCTTGGCAGCAGCTGCTTGCCTTGAGACTCCTTACATGAACACTGTTTGGGGGTGACAGCAAAGATTGCTGGAGACGGGAAATAAATGTCCCCTGCCTCAACTATTTCTTTCTACTTCTTCTGTTTCTCCTACTGCCCATTCTACCTCTCTTTTCAAAAACTCCAGTGGTTCTGACTAGGTAGGAACCTGCTCAATCTGTTTGTCTTTCAGATTCTCAGAGACCCTGTCACCTTATCCGTAGCTCACCAAACTGTATTTCCCGCTGGGACAGAGGGAAAGAACTGTCCCTCTCCTCCACCACTTTCTTTCCTCTCTCCGTTTTTTTAACCACAGTCCAAGCAAGCATGCCTGAGGCCCTCTGACCTGTGACCCGACGTGTGACCCCTCGTCTGAACCTTGGCGAGCTCACATATTCTCACAGCTTCAAACATTTCTAAACGGAAGGTGGAGAACTTGAGTTTGAGATCCTTTTGGGGTTTTAGCTGGTGACTTGGGCGTCGCAGTTCTTCGTCCATCTGTTGGCTGAGCCTTGAAAAGGAGGCAGGCACTTGTCTGCCCAGAATGATGGAGCCACTCAGCTCAGGGCCTTTCCACTCTGAAAGTGTCTGCCTCTCCTGTTCTCTGTCTTTCCTGTCTGACCTCTCTCATACCTGGTCTCCTGTCACGTTTCTTTGGCCATTTTGATACTTGAGTGTTTCTACTCTTAACTAGTTTAAAATCATCATGTCTCGAATTGAACTCGCTCTTCTTCTCAATCTAGTTCTTTTTTACTTCCTTGACCTGATCCTTTTCCTGATACCTCAGGCTTCTGAGAAGTCGCTGATTCATACAGCAGGCCTCAAGCCCAGGAATGCCCAGGACCCTGCAGCCAGCATTTGCCCCGTAGCTTACCTCTGAGACCTGGCTCCTCATGTCCACGACATGCCCTCTAGCCGCTCCCAGTCGAGGGTCAACAAAACTACCCATTCTACTTTTTTCAAAAAATCCAGTGAGTCGAGTCTGATTAGGTAGGAACCTACCAAATGTGTTTCTCTTTCAGGTTCTCGGGCACTCTATAATCTAATCCTTACTTTGCCAAACTCTATTGCTCACTAGGATAGTTGCTACTCCAGCTCATTGCTGTTGTTCAGTTGCTAAGCCGTGTCTAACTCAATGGAGTACCAAGGACTGCAGCGCACCAGGCTTCCTTATCCTTCATTATCTCCCTGAACTTGGTCAAACTCACATCCTTCGAGTTGGTGATGCCATCCAACCATCTCATCCTCTGTCGTCCCCTTCTCCTCCCGCCTTCAGTCTTTCCCAGCATCAGGGTCTTTGGCATTGAGTCAGCACTTCGCATCACGTGGCCAAAGTATTGGAGCTTCAGCCTGAACATCAGTCCTTCCAATGAACACCCAGGCCTGATTTCCTTTAGGATTGACTGGTTGGATCTCCTTGCAGTCCAAGAGACTCTCGAGTCTTCTCTAGCACCACAGTTCAAAAGCATCGATTCTTCTGTGCTCAGCCTTCTTTTTGTTCCAACTCTGACAACCATACATGACTACTTGAGAAACCATAGCTTTGAGTAGATGGATCTTTGTTGGCAAAGTGATGTCTCTGCTTTTAATATGTTGTCTGGGTTGGTCATAGCTTCTCTTGCAAGGATCGAGTCTTTTTATTTCATGGCTGCAGTCAACCATCTGCAGTGATTTTGGAGCCCAAGAAAATGAAGTCTGTCACTGTGTCCATTGTTTCCCCATCTATTTGCCATGAAGTGATGGGACCGGATGCCATGATCTTTGTTTTTTTGACTGTTGAGCTTTAAGCCAGCTTTTTCACTCTCCTCTTGCACTTTCATCAAGAGGCTCTGCAGCTCCTCTCAGCTCTCTGCTATTAGGGTGGTGTCATCTGCATATCTGAGGTTGATTCCACCTGCGCTTCCTCCAGCCTGCGTTCTGTGTGCAGATGGGCTTCCCAGGTGCACTCCTGGTAAAGACTCCGCCTGCCAGTGAAGGAGGTTTGAGAGACGGAGGTTCGATCCTTGGGTGGGCAGATCTCCCGGAGAAGGGCATGGCGTCCCACTCCAGTATTCTTGCCTGGAGAATTCTGCAGACAGAGGAGCCTGGCGGGCTACAGTCCATAGGGTCATGAACGAGTCAGAAACAACAGAAGTGACTTGGCACACACCCGTGCACCCGCACCTAAGTGAAATAAGCAGGGTGACAATATACAGCCTTGACACACTCCTTTCCCTGTTTTCAGCCAGTCCATGTTGCCATATCTGGTTCTAACTCTAGTTTCTTGACCTGCATGTAGTTTTCTGAGGAGGCAGGTAAGGTGGTCTGTATTCGCATCTCTAAGAATGTTCCGCAGTTTGTTGTGATCTACAGTCAAAGGCTTTAGCATAGTCATTGAAGCAGAAGTAGATGTTTTTCCAGAATTCCTTATCCTTCTCTACAGTCCAACAGATGTTGGCAACTTGTTGGTTCCTCTGCCTTTTCTGAGTCCAGCTTGTACATCTGGAAGATCTCGGTTCATGTGCTGTTAAAGCCGAGCTTGAAAGATTTTGAGTATGACCTTGTGAGCATGTGAAATGAGCACAATTCTACAGTAGTCTGAACATTCTTTGATTGTGTCCTTCTTTGAGATTGCAATGAAAATTGACCTGTTCCAGTCCTGTGACCATTGCTGAGTTTTCCAAATTTGCTGGCCTATTGAGTGCAGCACTTTCATAGCATCATCTTTTAGGATTTGAAATAGCTCAGCTGGAATTCCATCACCTCCACTAACTTTGTAGTAATGCTTCCTAAGGCCCCTTGACTTCACACCCCAGAGTGTCTGACTCCAGGTGAGTCGACACCCCATTGTGGTCATCTGGGTCATTAAAGCCTTTTCTGTGTAGTTCCTCCTTTGAGCATATTTTGCCGCCTCTTCTTAATTGCTTCTCTTTCTGTTAGAGCCTTGCCATTTCTGCCCTTCCTTGTGCTGTTCTCTGGATGAGATGGTCCCTTGATCTCTCCCCCTTTGGGAGGTGCTTTATTACTGGTTGTGTCTCCTGTCCATGTCATTTTCTTTTCCTCTTCTAGCAATCCCGTCCCCTGCCCCAATCTTTATAGCCCAATTTCATGCTTTCCAGAAATGTTCTCTGGGGAAGATTTTTTTCCTTTTATGTTGGTTTTAGAACCAACACATTAAACACACACAGACACATTTTTAAACTCTTAACTTTTATTTGTATTGCCATCAGATAAAGAAGGAAGTGCAATTTACTTTTTATTATTAGGTACAAATTTCCATATTTAATTCGGCTTCAGAAGTTATGCAGTGTTTCTTTCCAAGTGAGAAACACTGCCCTTAGGAGGGTTTGGAGTGGACTCTGCATGGTGGGTCCAGCGTCTGCACAAATGCAGGCTGATGCCTTTGCAGTGACTAATGTAGCACTTTAAATCTGCAGAATCGCTATTCTTCTCAGACTGCAGACACTGGGAATAAAACAGAGGTAAGAGTGAGCCGGGGTCACAGTAGCTTATTCCAAGGGCTGGAAGTAGAGCTGAGTGGCCTCGTCTGCCAAAGCCCGTGGAGGGAGGGACGGTGCGCCCTCGTGGCCCTCGAGAGCTCCGGGCTGCCCTCTCGGGGACCTTGACCCTGCTGCTCTTGCCGCGCCGGCCGCTGTGGTGGGAAGGCCCTTAGTCTCAGCTGAGCTCCCGCTGCTGCACGTGGTCCTGTGAGCTGGCCAGCCAGGGCGCGGGGCTTATCGGCACCTCTGCTCTGAAGGGGTCTCTTTATCTTTAGTCCCTGACTGTGGGGCAGTACCTTTCTACTGCTCAGCTGTTAATACTGTCCTCCGTGGAAGAACTGACATTTTGTATTCAGTGTCGGGTATATTTGGTTTCACTGTTTACTGAAGAACAAAACCGACCTTGGACATGTCGAAGATGTAAACATGATGACATTGTAGCAAAAGGGTTAAATATTTTCAAATAAAGATAATTGGGATCAACCTTAGATACATAGAGACCTTTAAAATTTTTGACAGTCAAAACCCACTATTTTATGCCACGTTATAAATCAGCAGTTCTAAAGTTTATTTTTGTCTCAGGACATTACAGTCATAAAAATTTTTGGATTATATCTGTTGATGTTTGCTGAATTAGGAATTTAAACACATTTAAAATACACTTAATTTTTTAAAACAGCAATAGTAAACCCACTCTGTTAACATAGATTTTATGAGAAATATGTTAAATTTAAACATATTCTAAAAAAAAAAATCCCTTGAAGAACAGCATTATTTCACATCTTTGCAAATGTCTTTAATGTCTGACTTACTAGACCACAGCTGAATTCTGGTTGTGTAGTCTGTTGTTATATGTTGTTTCATTTGAAGGATGTGAAGAAAATCCTCACACACATGCATACTTGGAAAAAGGAAGAATGTGTTAATAGTTTGTTCAGATAATTGTGGATATTCTTCTTTGATCATATACCAAAGGTTGAAAAATAGTGATTTTTATGCATTAATTACGGTGTAGAATCTAAAACCGAATCAGTGAACTTTTCATACTATGTTACATGAAGATCCTCTGATTGTCTTACACTTTGCATGCATGCATGTGTCCCCTTACTCACTGGGGGGTGTGTGTGTGTGCACACATGTTTAATTACTGCTATTGTCTTATATTTTCAACAATCCTCTTACCCATGCGTGATTTTGTGACATGAATTTTGGTCATTCGGGCATTACTGAGACTCTTGTCTCAGATGTTGATAGATTTCATTATGTAGTATCAACAACTATTCATTCTCTAAAATCACCACTGACCGCATCACCACCAACCACAGCAGGAGAATTGTTTAAGTATTGGCAGCAGATGTGGTTTCCAAAATTCTGATTTTTTTGCTGGAAAGGTCACATTTTATTATTGGCAACCAATACTTTAAGTTGATTTTCTTAATATGACAGGCTCATTCAGTTACTATTTTAGATAATACCCAAGTCTGAATTAACATGATTAAATATACTATACTGGGCATAGTTATGCTATCCTATATTGGGTATATATACCCAAGTTTGAATTAACATGATTTATCAGTCAGTCATTCCTTGGTGTTCCATGAAAATAGTAGCTCATCCAGGTTACAGCTCTACCAGATACGAGTGCTTTGCTTCAGCACAGCCGTCCTTTTAGGTATGCAGTAGAAGGGTATGTAAGCTCCGGGCCCAATATTTAATACTTCCAATGGCTTTTACTGCTGTAACAAGCAGATGGAGCTGATTTGTTTCTCTTTTTTACCTGCGGGCAGCGCAGCTCGGTGCCATTGTTTAGGTTTTGAGATAAGACACCATCAGTTTGCCTACTGTTGTGTTTCCATCCTCATTATTAACGTCAGCGCAGTGAAAAAAGGTGCCTGCAGGCTTGGTGGTGGTACGAGCTGGTGGAGGCTTCATTCGCCTCTGGAAGCCCTGAGGTGTTCAGAGGTCTGTGCACCACACTTTGAGGACTGCCTTTATGTCTCTTGTAGGAGACAGTGTTCAATGTTTTCTTTTCTTTTGACATATAAAATATAACCATTCTTTCATCTCGCTTATTTACTTCGCTGCTCTCTAAGAACACTGGTGTGAAAACCTTTGTCATTTTCTAACCCTAGGCCTTTGTTATTGGTTTGTTCAAAAGATAACACTGTCATATTAATAATCGCGCTTGGATGAGCCTTCAGAGATTGACGGTGGGTGACACGCGGAAGACAGTGACGGCGGCGTTTAGAAGGACTTACGCCGGAAGCCTGCCAGCTGCTGCAGGAGTCGCAGCAAAGTTTTAAGTGGTGTTCATTTTACTGAAGTGATGGAGATTGAGGATCCGCTGCTCTGTGTGCCCAAATACCATTCCAAAGCTGCGTGTTCTGTTATCCTCAGCAAGTCACTTGAGCTTTCTATGCATCCACTCCCTTGCTGCTGCTGCGTCATCTCAGTCATGTTCCACTCTGTGCGACCCCACAGATGGCAGCCCACTAGGCTCCTCTGTCCCTGGGATTCTCCAGGCAAGAACACTGCAGTGGGTTGCCATTGTCTTCTCCATTGGGTGAAAGTGAAAGTGAAGTCACTCAGTCGTGCCTGACTCTTAGCGACCCCATGGACTGTAGCCCACCAGGCTCCTCTATCCATGGGATTTTCCAGGCAAGAGTACTGGAGTGGCAAGAGTACTAGAGTGGGGTGCCATTGCCTTCTCCCTCCACTCCCTTAATAGCTGTTAATTCTGGGATGTACGTCCGAGAACGGAAGTGGACTTCCAGGGAAGGAAGCACAATCCTTTCCTTAAACCCCCAATAGTGTAAGAGTTTTTCCTTAAACCCCTTTCCACACCCCCACCTCTGGCCCAGGACATGTATTCATGTATTTTCAGAAATGAATGGTGTCTGTCTGAATGTTAAACGTCTATCAAAGAAGGTAAAAATGTTCTAGTTCAGATTATAGATATCAATAAGATTCCAATCAAAACACATCAAAGAGGTGAGTAGATCATCTACTTACGGTCCTTCCTGCTTTGCTGCAAACGTCCCTGCTGCTCAGCGTCTCTAACTGCTGATTTATGGCCAGGCCGGTGCGTGCATACCGCTGCTCTCGGTTGCCTTTCTCACAGCACTGCCATCGCATCTGGAATGACAGGCAGTGAGCCCGTGGGCAGCGCAGAGCGAGGGCCGCCAGCCAACCACGGAGGCTGAGCTCCGAGCCCGCTCAGCCACGCGCGTACTGTGTGGACGAGTGCTGGCTGTTTCCCCTTGAGTCCAGACACTCCATAGACACAGGTTATTACAGTCTAAATACTAGATTTCAGATATTCTTTAAACTAGATTCTATTATTAAACACTAATTCATCAAGAAAATTAAGCAAGTCTTAATTGTTTGACTTAACTAAGGAAAACTGACAGTTTTTCAGTGCGTTTGTGGGAATTCTGTTTAATAAAGATGTGCTATGCTCTGAAATGCCGGAAGAGCAGCAGAGAAGCTGGCCTTAGGGAGTGCTCTAATCTGCAGATATTCGGGGTAGAAGTGGTGCTCATATTTGATTACGTTTGTTCTGTAAGACATGTAACCTTCTGTCCCCTCTTTCCCCTTTTGTGAATAGAAAGACAGCGCACTTGCAGTTCCGTGTGGTGAGCGTCTCTCCTGAGTGGACTGGTACAGCCTCTCCGCGTGTGGAGTCTCTCTTCGGGCTGCTCCGGCGGTCCTTTCGCTCGTCTGTCTTGTGGGTCAGGTTCTGGAGCCTGCTGAGGCAGCGCCGCTAGCCTATGTGCTTTCCAGCTTCCTAAATGCGCCGCTCTCACCTCTGCTCCCCTCCCCTCCAGACTGACGGGTTTATGATATTTTCAGAAATGAATGGTGTCTGTCTGAATGTTAAACGTCTATCAAAGAAGGTAAAAATGTTCTAGTTCAGATTATAGATATCAATAAGATTCCAATCAAAACACATCAAAGAGGTGAGTAGATCATCTACTTACGGTCCTTCCTGCTTTGCTGCAAACGTCCCTGCTGCTCAGCGTCTCTAACTGCTGATTTATGGCCAGGCCGGTGCGTGCATACCGCTGCTCTCGGTTGCCTTTCTCACAGCACTGCCATCGCATCTGGAATGACAGGCAGTGAGCCCGTGGGCAGCGCAGAGCGAGGGCCGCCAGCCAACCACGGAGGCTGAGCTCCGAGCCCGCTCAGCCACGCGCGTACTGCGTGGACGAGTGCTGGCTGTTTCCCCTTGAGTCCAGACACTCCATAGACACAGGTTATTACAGTCTAAATACTAGATTTCAGATATTCTTTAAACTAGATTCTATTATTAAACACTAATTCATCAAGAAAATTAAGCAAGTCTTAATTGTTTGACTTAACTAAGGAAAACTGACAGTTTTTCAGTGCGTTTGTGGGAATTCTGTTTAATAAAGATGTGCTATGCTCTGAAATGCCGGAAGAGCAGCAGAGAAGCTGGCCTTAGGGAGTGCTCTAATCTGCAGATATTCGGGGTAGAAGTGGTGCTCATATTTGATTACGTTTGTTCTGTAAGACATGTAACCTTCTGTCCCCTCTTTCCCCTTTTGTGAATAGAAAGACAGCGCACTTGCAGTTCCGTGTGGTGAGCGTCTCTCCTGAGTGGACTGGTAACAGCCTCTCCGCGTGTGGAGTCTCTCTTCGGGCTGCTCCGGCGGTCCTTTCGCTCGTCTGCCTTGTGGGTCAGGTTCTGGAGCCTGCTGAGGCAGCGCCGCTAGCCTATGTGCTTTCCAGCGTCCTAAATGCGCCGCTCTCACCTCTGCTCCCCTCCCCTCCAGACTGACGGGTTTATGCGTTTCTGCAAGTTTTCCTGTCTCATTTTAATAGGGCTTTGTAAGGGAACAAATATACTGATGTGTTTGTTCTCTTTCCATCTTTACACTGATGGAAATTTGTTTATTTAAATGAAGGAATTTATGCTGTTTTCATGTCAAACCAGAAGTTGAGTTCAGCAAGCAAGTACTAAACCATCGCAGTGGTTTGAAATAGCTGTAACGATCAATTTTATACTTTACAGGCTCTATAAAATTGTATGGCTTCTGTAACGCTGCGTATGGATTATCCTGGGTTGTTTTTATTAAAAGGTTACAAGATTTTATTAAAGATGAAAAAATGGTTACAGGATTTTTTCATTGTTAGAATTATTTTTAAAACCACATTTTTATTTACAAAGTGAATTAGGGCCTTCTCAGTGAATTAAATAGAAGTGGATATCTT
Organism: Madoqua kirkii; assembly: GCA_006408675.1. NCBI lineage: Eukaryota > Metazoa > Chordata > Mammalia > Artiodactyla > Bovidae > Madoqua > Madoqua kirkii. The sequence goes on from SJYC01139254.1 coordinate 19,310, forward strand.
AACACTCTGTACCTTAAGCCGTAAATCACCATTAGGAAAAGATTTGCAGGAGCACAGAAGTAGTTTGGTTTTGAATCTGTTTAATTTTGCACACGTGTGCACTTCTCCTGACCCACTAACCAAGTGGCTCCTTTTAGAAAGGAGAGTTTCAAGAATAAAAGTCGCTTGAGATTTCTTACAGATTCCCCCCAGTACTGCTGGCCTTGGGACGGACAGCGGCATGCCCACGGGCGCTGGAATCAGGGCTTGGTTTAGACCCCAACCCCAGGGCCTGGCAGCGGTGTGAGCTTGACGCAGCAGAACCCGGCGATGGCCCCTTGCCTCTAGACTGCCGCCTGGACTGTGTGTGTGTTTAGTCGCTCAGTCGTGCCCAGCTCTGGACCCGTGGACTGTGTAGCCCACTCGGCTCTGTCCGTGGGGTTCTCCTGGCAAGAGCCCTGGGTGGTCAGTGCCTTCTCTGGCGTCAGTGCTAACAGAGGTGAGGCGTGCACAGAACCTGGAGTGGGCCAGGCGCTTGACACGTGTTTCTCTCCCGGTAAGCCTGCGGCCCAGCTTTCCTCTCTCAGGGCGGCAGATGCCGACTCTCCCCTCATTGTCTCGCTGTGCATGGCCTGTGCGTATTGGTGTGATCTTTCCTGAGTGTGGAGAACCCGTCCCATGCTGTATTGTATTCAGCTAAATTAACAAGAAAATTGGGAGATGATTTTATGTGAGTGGGGTATTGTTTTTATGCTAATAAATGTTAAGGTAATGTCGTTTTGCTGTTGTTGACAGTCATTATAAAAACTTTACCATGTCTTGTATTAAAAAAAAAAAAAGTTGAGTCTTTTTCATTTGAAGACAGAATTGTTCCTCTTAGACACATGACATCTGTTAGTCTCTCAAAATTTACTGTGATTTGGATAGATCATGGGAATATTCACAAAAGGGAACACAGATTATCTTAGGCGCTGGGCGTAATTTCAGATACCTCCTAATCCATTCTGTAGCAGCGGTGTCTGCAGCATGAAGTGCTGGAGCTGTGATGAAGAAGAAATGTGTGTTGCTTATTGCTGTGTAACAAACCACTCCAAACTCTTCTCAGCTTGTGGCTTGTGTGAGTCAGGGTTTGGGCGCAGCAGTTGGGCCGGGTTTGGTTTGGGCTTGCTCAGGGGGCTGCAGACTTGACTGACTCGCCTGAAGCTGTGCCAGAGGTCCAGGGCCTGCTTCCAGGGCGGCTCAGCCACGCCCGCCGAGTTGGTGCCGCTTGCTGGCCAGAGGCCTCACGCTTCTGCATGCGGGAGTTGTCCCCAGGACACAGTGCTTGGATTCCGGGCAGGGAGAGAGGCAGGTGGGGAGAGGGGAGGGGCCGTCTGAGCAGGCTGCCTCCTGGTCTCGCCCCTTTCCCTGAAGCCAGTCCCTAAGCCTGGTCTGCCTGCGGCAGGAGGGCCGCGCCAGGCTCTGGCTCTGAAGCCGTGGAGGCCTGTTAAAGTCGCCGTGGTCAGGCATCTTTCTCTTCAGATGCCCCATTTCACGTGGCTGCCGCTGGAGGCACACCTGTAGCCGTAACTCAGCGTCACCTGCCTCTCGGCCATGGGTGCAGCTGTCGGCACCAAAGTGGAACAGGAGCGCTGCTGTGCAGGGTGGCGTGCGCCAAGGCGCGGCCTCTTTTGAAAACTGTTAATTCAGCCTTTTGACTTGGGTGTCCTACCTTTTCCTCAAATTCGAAAGATCTATAGCCTGACCCACCGAACCCATCCTCAGAGCAGCTCTCTTCGCTTCCTGTTGTCACTGCTGAGGGTTTATCTCCCCATCCCCTTGATCTGCGGCTGAGCCCCCTCTAAGCAGGCCTCAGACGACTCGCACCCGCCGTCCCGGTCTGCGTTTCTCGTGTCCTGATCTCGTCCGCCGGTCACTGCCCTGAGACTCAAGGGCAGACTCCCAGTGCCCAGGCATTGTAGGGTGCTGAGACCTGCTCCCAGCCTCTCCAGTTGGTTTTTCTTTCTTTTTTCTAAACGTACTTCGTTACTCCTTTCTGCCCAACTGGAGAGATTCTGCCACAGAAAGACAGTAGCGAATGGTGCCAGTATGTTTCTCATCTTGTTTTATGGGAGATCTAAAGAATTCTCTGAGACCTGAATGTCCAGAGGGAGAGGACAGGGCCATGTTCAGTCCTTTGTAGCGAGGCTGATGGAGGCAGAGTGGGGATGGGAGAGGAGGAGACAGGGCGCTTCGGTGATGGAGAGGGGCCCTCACTGACAGGAGGCGTGTGGGAGCACACCGCAGAGTGGGGAACCGGCTGGTAATGTCAGCACTCCCTCGACTGGGTGGCGTGCTTCTCAGGAAGAGAGCATCGGGCTGTTAGTTAACATATATTTAAAACATATTTATTTATTTTTATTTAAACAACGACAACAGCAGCAGCTAGAGAAGGGGCATGGTTACCCAGTCCAGTGGGCTTGCCTGGGAAATCCATGGTCAGAAACGCCTGGCAGGCTAGTCACGGGGTCACAAAGAGCCGGACACTACTTGGCAACTGAGCATGCCTGCCGTTCGTAAAAAATGCATTCTCACCAGGTTACAACTTGAAAATGTTCATTAAAGAAACACTTTCCAAACTAACAGGCATTAAAGAGTTAAAATGGCCAGTGTATCTGTGTTAACAATCTGCTTATACATTGTCTGGGTAAATTAATATTTCCTTCTGTAGTTTTGAGTATTATTTTAAGATTGCATTCCATTGTCCCAGTTGTTAAAAAGTATCTCTATGACAGAACATACTGTTAATTCTGAGAAGTCGGTGAACAGTAAATGGAGAGAAAATTGATAGTCTATTACTTTGTAGAGAATAAAGGATCTTCAAACCATGATTTCTTATACATAAACTGTAAACCAGATTGATATTATGATTAATCTAAATTGACCATGCTAACCAAAGTTGATCGAAGCCTGGTCTTACGATCTTGATCTTCCAGAATAAGCAGAAGGCACTGGGTGTGCTGCTTTGTGCTCTTCCCCAGCCTTAGCCCTGGCGACCTCGCTGGTCTGAACCGGGCCTGGCCGTCTGGCCAGAGCTTGAGCTCTTGATGAGAAGACTTCCGGGTGAGCACCCCCTCCTCACGTGCTGAGCTCCTGACCCCCTGGAGCCGTGCCTGCTGACCTGGATGCCGACCGCAGGACAGACGCCTGCCGGGCCCTTTCCTGTGTCCTAACACGGTGGGTTCTCAGAGCAGCCCCGTGACAGAGGCAGCCTTCCCTGCTCTGCAGTGTCCTCCGGCGCTGAGGCAGCTGGGCGGGACCCGCTGCGGCCCCACGCCTGGCCCGCAGACACGGCCTGCTCCGTGGTGGGCTCAGAGAAGCACCGGCCCCGGGTTTTACCTGGACCGCCTAGTGCGGAGAGGCCCGCGCTGCGGCCTGCGGCGCGTCTGCCCAGCTGAGCCGCTGCGCCCGCGGCTTCCCTCTCCTCTGAGCCTGGTCCTCGTCTCCCCGGGGCCTGTGTTTAGTGGCGGGCGGCCCCACACGGCTCTTCATGCCTTTTCAGGCACGACTCATCTCTAATTCTTGGTGAGTTGCAGGCCGTAATAGCTACAGTTTGGTTACAGTTTCATTAAGCTGCTCACCGGTTGAAAGTGTGGAGATGAGCTGAGCTGGCAGGAAGGAGGGCCCTGCGCTCCGTCTCTCACCTCTGCTTCCCCGTCCCTCACCTCTGCTTCCCCGTCCCCCAGCCCAGGCATCCACTCACCCGCCTCCGTCTCTCAATTAACCACGTCCTCAAGGCTCACTGCTGAAGGAGGTTGCGTATCTGTCCTGCTGTCAGCGGAGACTGGCAGCCCGCTGCCCTTCTCGAGTCTGCTTGGGAGTTGCGGCTCTGGTCGTGTGCAGTGTTCAGGAGCAGCAGGGGCTGCTGCGCTTTCAGTGGGCGCACTTCCCGCCATAGTGTGTGCCATCGGCGCACTCAGTGAGTAGCACCTTCGTTCCCGGCTCTTGCGGTCCTAGTGTGTGCCGTGTGCGCGCTCAGCGGGTGGCGCCTTCCTTCCGGCTCTTGCGGCCCTAGTGTGTGCCGTCAACACGCTCAGCAGGTGGCGCCTTCGTTCCCGGCTGCTGGAGCTTCCGGGGCTGCTGTGACCAGCCACCGCAGACGGGCTGCCTGAACGGAAACGTGTTGTCTCACAGTTCTGAGTCCGGAAGTCCAGAACCAAGGTGTCCGCGGGGCCAGCTCACCTGAGGCCAAGGCAGGGGCGCTTCCTGGCCTCCGGGCGGGGCTGCTGGCCGCGCCCTCCGCATGCGTCTGCGTGCACACGCCGGTGTCCGCGCCTGCCGTCTCCGCTGAGCGTGTGTCCACCTTCTCTCTGCTTATGAGGACACCAGGCATAGGGAATTAGGGTCCACTCTAATGGCCTTCTCTTTAGCTTGTTTCCAGATGAGGCCCCGTCGCAGATGGTGAGGACCTCAGCCCTTTGGAGGAAGAGGCCATTCTTTCCGTCCCAGGAACTGGTTGCTCTCTGTGGTCAGCATGCTCGGGGGCGGAGAGGGCTGCGCGTCCTGCGTCTGGCTCTGTGGCCAGCATCAGGGTGCTGCCCATCTCTGCCACTGGCCCGGACGCCCTCCTGGGCTCATGGGGACGGCCTGCCCTTCACCAGCTTCCCACCCGCAGCTTCCCTGTAGGGCAGGAGGTGTGTGTGCTGGTGTGTGAAGGGGGTAGATGCGGACCCTGCCGTCCAGCGTGACTCGCCCGCAGCCCAGGTCTAGTTGTGGGAGCCAGCAGTGGCAGGACAGGTCCGCCTGCTCCTCGTGGGCCTTCCGGAGCCCAGAACCTAGGCCGGGGAGCTGCCTGTGCTCGCGCCTGCCGCCTCCACAGGGCAGGGCTCTGCCACCCCAGGGACCTGCGGGGTCCGCCTGATAATACAGGTCTTCACAGAACAAGGTTGGGGGCGCGGTCTGGCTGGAAAGCCGTGGTCTTCCTTTGTTATTACTGAGCACTGACGGATTTTATTAGTAAATGCATTGCAGTTTGTGGCAAGCCTTTTGATTGATCTCCAGGGACTCTAAATCCTTGTCTTTGCTAATTTTTGCCAGATTAATAAATAGTGTGGAGGAAACGGGCGAAAGTTCTGCCAGCTCTCCACACAGCCATTCTAGAGATCTTACCCCTTAACTGCTGTTAAAGCACCGTCTTTGAGGGTGGGGTAGTGAGACAGACACAGGGTTGGATGGCAGGTCGCTGCTCAGGGAGCTCAGGCCATAGAGGAATCATTTCCATTAGTGCTGGTGTAATTTTTCAACAAAATCAGCCTTTGAAAACTTTTACAATCCTTTGTTGAAGGATTGAAATCATTTCTTACTTTATAGCCTCCTTTTTCTACTTACAGAGAAAACATTTAGAAATAAATGGGTAGGAAGAATCCTAATAAAGTTTCATTTCAGCAAGTAAAGTTGTGCCTGGATCATTTGATGGGCTAATCATGTAGGCTAAGTCTTCACTGCATCGAAAGCTGGATTCTCCACAATGGACGTGCAGCACCTCTCTTCTGTGGGTATTTATTGGGTGGAATGTCCCTCTCTGGGCTGCGGGTTTTTTTTTTTTTTTTTTTTTTTTTGTCTTATTCAGTTAGCTGAAAGGACCAGCAAGATTTCCTGAAAGCTTTTTAAAAACTCTGAATGTATTTGTTGGGTTAGCGTTCTTGCAGTGATTAGTTTTAACGAAGCTGAGCCCTGGTGACTCAGGGGTAAAGAATCGGCCTGCCGAGCAGGAGACACAAGTTCGATTCCTGGGTTGAAAAGGTCCCCTGGAGAAGGAAATGGCAACCCACTGCGGTGTTCTTACCTGGAAATCCCGATGAACCAAGGAGCCTGGCAGGCTACAGTTCATGGGGTCGCAAAGATTCAACATGACTTAGCTACTGAACAACAGTAGTGACAAAGCTGAGCTCTACACTTTAAGAGGTTTCTGAATTGGAAGCTGCTGTGAATCTGGGTTCTTTCTCCCAGACTGAAGTACTGGGGGATCACTCTGACACTTTATCAAAAATGAGGAATAATCTCAAGGAACTTTTTAATGTTTTCTGCAAAGCTTTGTAGGCTTTTTCCCTTACTGTGCATTTATAGGACTAACTGCCTCTCTGCATATGTTCATTCATTACTAATTCTTTTCATTAGAATTTTAGATGTTTGGAACTTAGATTTTATTTAGTCCCACTCCATCATCTTGATGAAGTTATTGAAAGGCTTAGAGATTACTGAGCATCTAAGCCTCAGAACGGAAGACTGCATGTTTACCTGTAAGGGCTGGAAGGAAGCGGCAGCGCTTCCCGAAGCCCTGAGGCAGTGTGTGGCGCTCCTTTACCAGGAAGCTCAGTGGTCACCTAACGGTGTGAGAGCTGGACTATAAAGAAAGCTGAGCGCCGAAGAATTGGTGCTTTTGAACTGTGGTGTGGGAGAAGACTCTTAAGAGTCCCTTGGACTGTAAGGAGATCCAGCCAGTCCATCCTAAAGGAGATCAGCCCTGGGTGTTCTTTGGAAGGACTGATGCTGAAGCTGAAACTCCAATACTTCGGCCACTTGATGCGAAGAGCTGACTCATTGGAAAAGACTCCGATGCTGGGAGGGATTGAAGGTGAGAGGAGAAGGGGACGACTGAGGATTAGATGGTTGGATGGTGTCACTGATTCAATGAACGTGAGTTTGAGCAGGCTCCGGGAGCTGGTGGTGGACGGGGAGACCTGGCATGCTGCCGTCTGCAAAGAGTTGGACACGACTGAGCAGCCGAGCTAAAGACCTGCCGAGGACTCTTCTTAGAGCAGAGCAGGATGTGTGATACTCACTGCTGTGTCGCACGTTCCTGTGATTCTCAGGCTTAACTAAGCCAGGGCCCTGGCTTTTTTTCCCTAATAGAAAGCATATCCTTGTCTTTCTCAACATTGTTGTTTCAGTAAATCATAAATAACTGTTAATAGTTAATATAAATGTAAAATCTTATCTATGTACCTCATTTAGAGTATTTTGGGATTTGCAAATCAGAAATTAATTAACTCAGGATTTACTAGATCTTAAAAATTACAGTTTGCTGTGTTTACTGTTGTGTATTGATAAAGAAACTTTCTATGTATTTTTATATTTGATCCTTATAGCCATTTGATGAAGGTACGTTGGACAGCCTTTATTATTTCCAGTTTATAGATGGAGAAACTGAGTTTTGAAGTTTAATTCGCCTCAGTTGACCTTAATAGTTGACTCCATGTCACTGATCATTCATGATAGCATTACCTGATTTCTTCCAATGGCTGCAAAAGCCTCACTGATTATTATTTTAGTGAATTTAGGAGGAATAATCTATGTTACTTGGCTTGACCCCAGAGCTCCCCCAGGAGGGAGGGTTAAAGTTCAGCTTCCCTGCAGGCCAGGCCAGAACTCCTTTCCTCTCCCTTCCAGCAGACTTGCGCCCTTGACGCAGTTTCAGCTCAGGCGCCCCCTTCTCCGCGCAGCCTGCCTTTATTCAGAGGCGACGAAGCCTTGTGCCGCTCTGCGCTCTCTCTGGTGCTGCGTGCCTGCCCGCCCGGTTGACGCAGTAGTATTTGTGGATGCCGTGACTGAGCCTCCTTGAAGGCGAAAATTGCAGTGAACTTCTGCACTCCTCCAGGACCTCACGTGACCTGTCCTGTGAAGCTCAGTCAGTGTTTTCATATGCGTGGGACCTCCTGGCAGTCCAGTGGACAGGCGTCCTCCTGCCCGTGCCGGGACATGGGCTCCACCCCTGGTCAGCAGAGGCCCCACGCGCCTTGGGGCAGCTGAGCCCGCGCCGCAGCTGCTGAGCCCGCACTCCCCAAGAGAGGCCGCCGTGACGGAAGCCCTCCTGTCGCAGCCAGAGAGCAGCCCCTGCTTGCCGCAGCTAGAGAGCCTGTGCGCAACAGCGAAGACCCAGCGCAGCAGAAGTAAAGGACTTTGTGAAATGAACGGACGGATGACCGTGTGCCCGCGACTGCAAGCCCAGCGCGGCCCCGGGACTCTGGGCCGACCTGCAGAGTTAGGGTCAGCGCGCTCACTGCCCAACCTTTCCTTGCGTTGTCGTTGCGTCAAAACTCTCAAGTCCTCAGTTTTTGCCGGCTCAGTGTATTCCTGCTCTACTTCATCTCTTAGGGTTAATTGGGACGTGAGTCAGACAGTTTCATTGTAATGTTGCCTCAGTTGAACCTGTGATTTTACTAAAAACAATGAGTATTGTTCAGCTCACATGAAGCTTTGTTGTTTGAAGTCTGTCATATTTGTCTAAATGTGTTTGAAAAGAAGTATCTCAGCGAAAGCCTGACTACCGTGCAAGTGAGTCAAGAAAGAGCATAGTTCCTTGTGAACCATGAAGAGAAGTAGAGGCGGATCCATCCAGCGAGGTCGGTCGGGTCTGATGAGCCGGCTTGTGTGTTTCTGTGCTTCCCGCCTCTGCCTTCTGGCAGCTAACCAACCAGTCCTGCTGTTGGTAAGCTGCCGCACCAGACCCGGAAGAGGAGGCGAGGTTCCCGCCCTTCAGACTTGTCATTTACTAGCAGATTCTTTAAATTTTACGTGTGAAAAAGAATGAAAGTAATTAGGTTATTTGTGCCTGATCCCTATTATTCCTACCTTCCATTATCATAGGTAACAGTGACTTACCTGTAGTTGACTAAAATTTCAGGAAAGAGTAGTAGTTAAGAAATGCTTCCTCAGGACTTTTTTTCACACTTTTCTCTTGGGAAAAGAATTGAAAAAAAAAAAGACTGAAGTGGAGTCTCATGACTTTCTTTATCTATGGTGTTCTGTTAAATTGAGTTTTCTATAACGAACAGTAGAATTGGCTGTTTTGAGTTCCAGGAAGTGGCGCATGTGGTAACGACTGTGGTCTTGTGTCTGTTCCACATTGCGAGGTGGAACTGAGATGAAACTGTAAATATTTTAACAACACCAATCGCTTCTGCCACTAGCCAGGACCGGTCCTAATGAAAGCTAGATTTGCTGATAAAGAGCTAATGTGAAGCAGGGTCCTTATTCAATAACAGGCAAACTTAGCGATTTTGAGTCTGCGGGGGACACATTCGTTTTGTTCCCTAAGAAGACAAATAGTAAAATATGCAACTATTTACATTTAATAATGAAATGTGTTTTAAGTTTAGTAAATATGCATGAAGCAGTAATGTATTGAAAAGCAAATGAAAACATTCAATTTGTATAATCATTCCACACTTTATGTACCAGTCTGATATTGGCTGAAGGAAGGAGACCAGTTCTTCAGATTATTAAACATCCTGGAATATACCATGCTTTGTAGAAGCTTCTTCTTGAATAGTGGTAGCTATTAAGATTTTACTGTTAGAATTTGAACACAGATTCTTTAGTAGTCTGTGGAGAACATTAAAATATGTTTTATAGGATAGCCTAAGTAGTTTCCATTTTCATTCTTTTCTTGGGTTTTTAAATCCAAAGCAATAGATTTACCAATTTAGCCTCTATCCCAAAGAGTCAGAGTGTTCCACTCGCGCTTTCCTGGCAGCTGTGAAGGTCCTCTTGAGTTTATTTGTTCATTTTCCCGCGAGAAACTCGAATGCTCAGTCCATGCAGGATCATGCACTGCTGCGGGAAATGATGCATTCCTGCCTCGCCCGCGTCACTGCTCGAAAGTCTCATAGAGGGAGGAAGGGGCCGGGGGTGGCCTCCCCTCCCATCCCAGAGCAATTACTAATCGGACCCGCCTCTCACTTTCAGATGTCCTGCTTTGAAGGACAAGTTAATGGTCAGACTCTGAATAACTGTATAAACCTCAGGCTGAGTTCAAGCCCATTTCAGATAAAGCATTATGAACATTTGCGGGGGCCGGGGCGGGGAGCGGGTGAGTGCTGGAGTTGACCTCAGTGAGGGGGGAAAGACCAAGCATCTTGAATGGGACACTTTGTTAGCTGATAAGCATCAGGTGGCAAAGAGTGGCCATCCGGTTCTCGGAAACTCCCCAGCGTGAATGAAAGTTTACGGCGTCTTCTCTTGGGTGTTCACGTCTTACTCGTTTCATAAACTGCAGCTGAAAGAAGAGAAGAGAAGGGCGCCACGTCCAGCAATGTTGCTCTCTTCATCTTTGGTTAAAACTCTTTTAAGCAGCTGCTGGGGTTTTTATGTTTTTAAGTCAGATAAAGAGAAACATTTGAGCGGTTTCCACTGCTTGGTTTTTCGAAATCACTTAATCTTATTAAAAATACTGATGATGAAGTAAGAGAAAGGTTATAATTAATGTCAGATAGCTTGAGAAAAGTTTGGAGTTGTGTAGTTTTGCATTCAGAAATGCTCCTGTCGGCCTTAATGATAAAATTTAATCTGCGATATGGGGTGATCTGCTGCCCCTCTTCTCCTCCCACCACTGCTCACATCATTTCCTAATGAGAAGCTCTAACCGTGCGACCGAGGAACGCTCGTGTGAGCCAGTACAGATAAGACTGTTACTCTGGAATTGCTCTGTCTATTCTTTAAGACAGGGAAGGTATATGGCTTCACCTTCTGTCTTTTCTTCCTGTTTGCACGGCGTCACATCTGCTTAGTAAAGCACTGACTGTCTCTCCTTGGCCACATGCACCAGAAAAACACAGAGTCCTTGGGGCAAGCCACGGGCTCCAGGGCGGCTGGGCAGGCACCGTGCTGTGGACGGCACTGCAGGTGGAATCAGCCCTGCTGGAATGGAAAGCGAACCATCACCCAAAACAGCAGGCTGTGCTCCGGTGAAGTGAGCCACAGTTCTTGCTTTACTTCATCTCATCAGCCCTGGGGTGGCTGGACAAAATTTTACAGATGAGTGAAATTGTACACAGGTCTGAAAAAAGCGTGATAAGGTTCAGGTAACACGTCTGTGTGCAGGTTAGGAGTTACTTTGGTCTAGGAGCTTGTGAAGAGGACATTTTCCGGGCTTTGATGTCATGAAATGTCATTTCAGATTTGTTTCATCTTAGTTGTGGGGTGATATGAATGTGCTGATTTATTTAAGAGTGATGATTGTATATAATAATTAACTCATCTTGTTATTTATTATCATAAGCATTGAACAGTGGTCATAGTATAAATATTGAGGGTATCAAGTATTTTTTTGGTGACCTAATATGAAAAGTAATGAAGCATTTCAGAGTAATACGATACAGTGAAAAAGAAAAAAGGCATGAAGCATGCTAGTAATCTTGACAGGCAGGTTTCCTGATCTGAGGAACAGGAGATCAGATTACAGAATCTGTACAAGTGCCTTCTCTCTCTCTGCATATCTTTAAGTCTGCATAGTAGACTCCTGTTTGTTATGACTGGAATCTCCTGGTCTCCGTGGTCTTTCTGCACATGTGGTGTTGAAACCAAGACGTTCATTCTTGGTCCTTCCCTCTTGCCCAGGATCTTGTTTGCTGTATTAGATGTTGATTTCTCTTGAGAATGTAACAAAAGGTTAATTTTTGACATATACTTTAGTTTTTAATGGTATGAAAATTAAGGTAGGAATATATAATTGGAGGTGGAGAAGGAAATGGCAATCCACTCCAGTATTCTTGTCTGGGAAATCCCATGGACAGAGGAGGCTGGCCAGGCTACAGTCCACAGGGTCATGAGAATCTTGGTGTCTAAACCACCACGTATAGATGTAAGAATTTTTTTTCTACTAGATAATAGAGCATTCTGGTTATAGCTGGAAGTCACAATTGGGTAGACAAATATTTATGAAGCTTCTAAATATGAACATGGCTCCCCTCTGAGAATGGACATCAAAAATTTTGCTTTGAATGAACAGTGGACACATTTTTACCAGGTGTTTTGGGAGATGAAACTGCATGTTTATTTTCTCTCTGTGTTTGCCTTGAAGTTGACAGTTAAAGGCAAATGCAGTGCTTATATTTTTGCCAAAGTACAAGGCACAGTAGAAGGCTGAAAACTGTTATGTTGGCGGGCAAGAGGGCAGATTCTCTGCCAAATGACTCTAAATGAGTTGATACAAGGAATTCAAATATTAGGTTTTGATGAAAGATTGTTGAATTTGCTCAGTTTTGGTGTTTCCTTTGGTATGCAAGCTAATTAGACAACAGCAACTAATTGGCCCAGTGGCTTAGACAGCTTGCCTCTGTTGGCACAGATGCCAGCGGGCGGTGCAGTTGGCGTTACTGCCAGCCAGGAAGATGTCCATCAAGGCTTCGCTGTGAAAGTCTTCAGACCTCTGCTGGCCGGCCCTCGGAGAACCGTGCCTTAATGACCGTTGGTAACAAGGGGTGTTCCAGGAGACCTCTTCTGCTGCCACTGTCTGCAATGTTGCTGTTATTTATACTCACCTGTCTTAGCGTATTTCAGCAAACCCAAGTTCTCCCACTCCAGAAAAACAGAGAAATCCCCAATTTGGGAAGAATAAAAATGATTACAGAGCATCCTGCTTCGTGTTGAGTGATGACTTGCCACAGAACTGAGGATCATAGTCTTAAGTGTGCATGGAAACACCCAGGACTCCTGTTACAGGTGTGGACTCCGGGGGCACAACCCCGTCCACCGTAACGCACAGGTCTGGAGGACACCTTGGAAGCCATCCTTTCCCCAGCTTACTCGGACTGGAGCCTGCCTCCTTACTTAGACTAAAGTCAGAAAGGACTATGAAACCAGAGTGCTTATACACAGTTTAAAGCAGACTTGGCCTGTAATGAGTACTTGAGAGTCAGACTCAGTAGTCCTCTGCCACGGTGACTTAGCCACGTTTATTTATGTAATTCCATCTAAGATCAAACCAAATTAGTGTCCTGGCCACAGAAAGCATATTTGAGGTCACACCTTTTGTCTAAAGAGCTTATTTTTTGTTCCTCAAGGAGAATGTGTAAGATTTACTGTTAGCTGAAAAAGGGCCACGTTGTTATACTGCTTAATTGTTTCTAGTTATCCTTTTGCAATGCTGTGACACTTAGCTACTTTATTCACATAATTGATAGGTTGGTCATCTACCATGTAATAAACGTGTGATTTTCAAAGCAGAACATGTTATTTTAAGGAAATGTTTGGCAGGTATGTTTAGACAATGATTTCTTTGATATCATTCACAAGCTTAAATATCTTAATGAGTTTTTTAAAAAGTCAATGCAGTTAAGAAATTCTAAACCTGTTAAAATGATGCTTGTTTAAAGGAAAGGGTTACCTTCTAGTTTCTTTTCAAATGACAGTGATAAGACTTAATAATGTTGATTACTTTGTGCCAGTCGCTCTCTTAAACCCTTATTTAATCCTTAACATTGATTCACTATGAAAAATGTTAATGGTCCCTTAAGTATGTACCTTTCCATTTCATTATATTGGTTTTTTAAATGAAACTTTTTAGGTCCAGGTAACTGTAGATTCAACAACAGCCGTAAGACAAGATACACGGATTCCTTGGACTCTTTCCAAGTCTTTCTATGCTCATAGGAGGTCTTTCACAGAACAGAAGTTTTCCCTTTTGACGAGCGTTCGCTGGCCTATCAAGCTGTCCTTCAGTGGACGATGCTTTTGGTGGCAAGCCTGAGAATGCTCTGCCTGGTCTTCGGTCACCAGGACTGGGGTGTGGGCCTGTGAGTGAGATTTTAGACTTCACTCCCTGTTTGGCAGGATCACTCATCACAGCAGTGAATGAATGCTGACCCGTCGTTGCTGAGTCAGGCTCATGTTTTGTTCATGTTTCCTTCGTTCTAGTCCCAGGACCTCGTCTGGAAGTCCTGTCACTCCCTTCCCTGCTGTGTCCAGGGTGTGTGTGCTCAGTGCACCATCGCTGCTGGCGTTCCGTCTGATCACGGGGCGCGGGTCCTGCTCGCCAGGTGTTCCCTTCCACGCAATGGCACCCACTCCAGTGCTCTTGCCTGAAAAATCCTATGGATGGAGGAGCCTGGTGGGCTGCAGTCCATGGGGTCGCTAAGAGTCGGATACGACTGAGCGACTTCCCTTTCACTTTTTACTTTCATGCACTGGAGAAGGAAATGGCAGCTCACTCCAGTGTTCTTGCCTGGAGAATCCCAGGGACAGGAGAGCCCGGTGGGCTGCCGCCTATGGGGTCACACAGAGTCTGACACGACTGAAGTGACTTAGCAGCAGCAGCACACATTTTCATTTTCACTTAGTTCCGTGTGTTTTATTTTCTTTGAGACGTCCAGTTCGGCACATGGGTTATTTTATACCAATGTTGTAATCTAAAGGTTTGGGGATTTTCCTGTTGTGCGTTGTTGATTTCTGGTTTAAGTCCATTACAGAGAAAATGGACTCTGATTGCAGTTCTCTCAGGCTTTCTGAAATCACTCTTACGCCCCAGGAGGTGGCCTGTCTGGGGCTGGGACTCATGTCGTCTGCGCTTGTTGGGTGGAGAGATCTGTGTGTTAATTACATGCTGATGGCTGATGGTTTGTTCTGTTTTTCTGTTCCCATCTTGATTTTCCTTTATTTTTAGGTAAACCAGGTTTAAGTTTCAAATGTTTTCATGAAGTTTTTTTTTTAATTCTTTAAACTAAGGTTGGGGTACCTGTGTGGGTTCCCCAACCACAGAGAAATCAGAAAATGGACTATTGGTACAAAACAGTGCAGAGAGAGCCTCACTTACTGAGTCAGCCTTTTGGTCATGAAACAAATATTTGTTAACTACCTCACACGTGCCAGGAATCGTTTAGGTGCTGGAGACATCAGTTCAGTTCAGTCACTCAGTTGTGTCCAACTCTTTGTGACCCCGTGCACACCAGCCCTCCCTGTCCGTCACCAACTCCTGTACCTTACCCAAACTCATGTCTATCGCATTGGTGATGCCATCCAACCATCTCATCCTCTGTTATCCCCTTCTCCTCCCACCTTCAATCTTTCCCAACATCAGGATCTTTTCCAGTGAGTCAGTTCTTTGCATCAGGTGGCCAAAGTATTGGAGTTTCAGTTTCAGCTTCAGCATCAGTCCTTCCAATGAACACCCAGGACTGATCTCCTTCAGAATGGACTGGTTGGATCTCCTTGCAGTCCAAGGGACTCTCAAGAGTCTTCTCCAACACCACAGTTCAAAAGCATCAATTTTTTGGCACTCAGCTTTCTTTATAGTCCAACTCTCACATCCATACATGACTACTGGAAAAACCATAGCCTTGACTAGATGGACCTTTGCTAGCTAAGTAATGTCTCTGCTTTTTAATATGCTGTCTAGGTTGGTAATGGACAAAACAGAAGGAAAACAAAACAAAACATGCCTGGCCTGGGGTTTGCATTCTGGTGGAGGAAGAAGCACGTGAAACATTAAATGAATTATACTGGATTCAGAAGGGGATAAATGCTGTGGAATATCTAGATAGTATATTCAAAAGCAGAGACGTTACTTTGCTGAATAAGGTCCATCTAGTCAAGGCTATGGTTTTCCCAGTGGTCATGTATGGATGTGAGGATTGGACTGTGAAGAAGGCTGAGCGCCGAAGAATTGATGCTTTTGAACTGTGGTGTTGGAGAAGACTCTTGAGAGTCCCTTGGACTGCAAGGAGATCCAACCAGTTCATTCTGAAGGAGATCAGCCCTGGGATTTCTTTGGAAGGAATAATGCCAAAGCTGAAACTCCAGTACTTTGGCCACCTGATGTGAAGAGTTGACTCATTGGAAAAGACTGTGATGCTGGGAGGGATTGGGGGCAGGAGGAGAAGGGGACGATCGAGGATGAGATGGCTGGATGGCATCACTGACTCGATGGACTTGAGTCTGAGTGAACTCCGGGAGATGGTGATGGACAGGGAGGCCTGGTGTGCTGTGACTCATGGGGTCACAAAGAGTTGGACACGACTGAGTGACTGAACTGAACTGAACTGAAAGTCAGTCTGGGAAGGGGGCAGACATGGGTGCCAGTGAAGGGCAACGGATGGTGGAGTGTGGTTTTGTTCCAACAGGGTGATGGGAGAAGAGCTCTCTGATGAGTTGACATTTGAGCAGAGACTTTAAGATGGTAAGAGATCAGTCTGTGTTGCTTTCGTTTCTCTGGGAGAGAAGATCTCAGGCAGAGGGTATGCTGGCCTGCTAGACGAGGAGGCTGTGTGGACAGGGTGGGGGGTGGGGAGCAGGCGGGGGGGGGCCACCCTGAACCCCAAGGGCGTCATGAAGACATGAGCTTTGTGAGGGGGAGCTCACCGGGGAGTTCTGAGCAGAGGGTAACGTGGTTTAGCTTTCATGTCAAGAGAAACATTTGGTCACTTGTGTGTATTTACTTGATCTGTTTGATAAAAGACAGTGGAAAGGTGGGAATTAAGTGAATGGATTAATTTTTTTTTTAAGAGGAAGGCAGGCTAGATAATTTCAAAGTGTGTTTTCACTTCCCAAACCCCTTTACTTCTTTACCTTTCACAAATCTAAAGCAATCGATTTGTAATTTAAGAAGTGTGGGGGGGCTCTGGGGTAATTCTACATGTGATCCTGTAGTGACGTGAAGGGCCCAGCCCTCCAGTTCCTATTGGGCAGGTGACACACTGTTCCATTGTACAGGGTGAGGGCATCTGGAGGCATCTCCTCGAGAGTGCCAGAGACTGGCCCCTGGTCCGCGCCAGCGCTCTCCCTCATCCTCGGCACTGCCGGCGCCGCCCGCCCGCCTGAGCTGAGTGCAGCGCAGGGCAGGGCGGCCACTGCGGGTGCGGGGCTGGCGCAGCAGAGGGGCCGAGGCTGCTGCTGGGCGCCGCGCCGCGGACTGCCGGGGCCTGGCCACGGCTCTTTTTGTGACAGGCCGTTTCGTTTACGTTTCAGTGAAATAAGGGCAAGAAAAGGCAAGCATGGGGAAGTCGTGTCTTGCGGGTAAAGATGGAAATCATGATCACAGTGACTAAAGGCTGCAGGAAATGTGCGAGGGTCGTTTTTCACGGATACCATGAAAAGTAGATTTTGCAGAGGTTGAACGCAGAGGGTTTATATGAGGTATGATAAAAATCCAGTCCAGTTCGCCTTTTTAAAGAATTGCATAATGAATACCAAGAGTGGAAGAGTACGTACCTGGGGCCTTATGTGACTGTGCGCTCACGGCCTCTGCTAGCTTCTAAACCGTACCCTGCACGGCCGTCTCTGACCACAGGCTCCTCAAGCCTTCGTGACTTGTGTGTGCTCATTCTCCAGAGTTAAACCCCCTTCTAGGGGCCTCTGCATATGCGCGCCTCACACTTTGTTTCCACTTGAACCCTGCCTCTACTGCTGAACCAGAAAGTCCTTGTAGGTATTAGCATGGAACAGATGACCTTCTCATAATCCTCCATAGATACTTTCCATATAGCAGGGACTCTCTGGATGCTTTCTGATTCAACAGCTTAGGTAAGCTGTAACTGATCAGAAAGCCAGACAGCAGGACCATTAATAATAAGAGTTATAATTATATTTTCTGATCCAAATGTCAAAATAATGGGGTCTGGCAGCACGTCAGAATCTTTGAAAATTGAGTGACCAGAGAATTCAAGGTACTCTTTGTATCTACAGAAGAAAATACTTTTTCTGAGGTTTGAAACCCTATTCCCTAAGCTGGGGGCTTCCCAGGAGGCACAGGGGTAAAAAATCCGCATGCCAGTGCCAAGAGACACAAGAGATGCAAGTTTGATGCTGGGTTGGGAAGGCCATGGCAGCCCACTCCCGGATTCTTGCCTGGAGAATCCTGTGGACAGTGGAGCCTGGGCATACAGTCCACGGGGCTGCAAGAGAAGAACACGACTGAGCACGCGCTTGCACACACGTCCTGATTCACGTGAAAAAGACTTGGCCAGTACGCACTGAGTAGCCTATTTCCAGAAGTTCTATGTGTATCGAAGCTGTATGACCACGGCTCCTTTAAGCGTGAAAACTCACGGGTGCCTGTCTCATAGCAAAAGCTTTATGATACATTTATATCAGTCTGAAAGTAAGTGCAGTGGCCGAACAGATCTGGTCTAATAATACCCATTAGAGAAATATATTTTATTATTCATCTACAAAGCAGACTCACGCTTTCAGAGAGTCAGTCTTTGTGTCAGCATCTTTATTTCTTTCTGTAAAACCTCCCTGTAGTCACAGTGAAAGGCAGTGTCAAGTAGTTTCAGAGTGGGGAGCAGCCCCGACATTCAGCCCTGACCCAGAGAGATAAACGTGTTAGTAATTCTGTGTGATTGCAGTGAACTAGGGAGAAGGCAATGGCACCCCACTCCAGTACTCTTGCCTGGGAAATCCCACGGACGGAGGAGCCTGGTGGGCTGCAGTCCCTGGGGTTGCCAAGAGTCGGACACCACTGAGCAACTTCACTTTCACTTTTCACTTTCATGCACTGGAGAAGGAAATGGCAACCCACTCCAGAGTTCTTGCCTGGAGAATCCCAGGCACGGGGGAGCCTGGTGGGCTGCCATCTATGGGGTCGCACAGAGTCAGACACGACTAAAGCAACCTAGCAGCAGCAGCGAGCTCACTTTGTGCCAACAAGTGGGGAAAAAAATCAGTTTATTTTAAAAAGTCAAATTCCATCACACAAACTTAACTTCCTTCCTACTTTCTCCAATTCTGACAGTAATCCTAATGAAAACAAAAGGATGCTACTGATGATGCTGCCGCTTTGGGGCCAGGTTAAGCCGTTGCTCGGATACCTTCTCTTTTGCAGAGCACTTGCGCCTCACGGTCTCAGCGGGCTTGTGTGCCCCAGGGCCCCATCTGCAGGAGGCCCTGACGGTGGGAGGCTGTGCGGCTGATTTGCTGGATTGCTGTGCCCGCTTTGTCTCCACCACACACTGTAGCATCTCATCATGCGGGACTGCTGATGTCCTCTGGCTGGTCTTCCGAATGTAATTCTGTTTGCCCCTGAAAATATAATAAGCTGGGTCAATGCCTTCTTCTCTTTCCCATGCCTGCATTTACAGATCCCAGTTCTACAAATGCATACATTTAAATAGACTCCCCCATTTTGCTTTTAATGTGAATTAGGATTCGTATTACTTTCATTTACAAAAAAAGTTACCAAATGACTATCCTCCCTGTTCTTGACCTCAATAAGTCCCCCTCAAAAGACCTCATTGAGAGACACAGTGTTGAGGCTGTCCTTGAGGAAAGAGCAGAGTCTCTTTTAATGCACTGTTACATTTTAATGTAATAAAACTCCTGATAGGGTTCCACCAGGTGTTTTCATATAATTGTAACAGGTTTCTGTGGCTTTTTAGTAGTGAGCTCTCCTCTAGCTCTATAATTTTGAAAATCATGCTGACCAGAATAACACTTATTTAAATCTAACCTGAGCTGCCAACATACTTTAAGAAATCGTTCTTTTTACAACTAGGAAGGGTCTGGAGGAGGGAGTCATTTAATCCACTTCACTAATGTGGGATCTAAAACACAGGAAGGTTAAATGGTACAGAACAGACTCTCAGTGCGTGTTTATCTTGTTCACCAAAGTGAAAGTGCTAAGCAAATTGGTAGAGTCAAGATTAAAGCTGGATCATTCTGACCCTTTGTTTAAAAGCACCCTCAGTGAAGGAAGGCTCACGTCAGGCCATGAGGTGGACATCCGCACAGCAAGCTGAGGAAAAGCGGTGCTCTCTTGCACGCTTGGCACAAAAGATAACCATCTTTTCCTTTAAGATTACTCGGCTCCCCAATCAAGCCATCTCTTCTACTGCAGAATTTAACTGTTTTGTGACTTTAGTAATAATCATGAAAATACATACTAAACCTCATTAATATAAAGCCTAAACTATTTGGGAAAGTTGGTTTAAATTATCTATTGTTTATTAGAGAATTTTATCTCGAGGAGTGAGGAGGGAGCTGTGTGTATATATATGTGTATGACTGACTGATTCATGTTGATGATGTACTGTGGAAACTATTGTAAAGCAATTTTCCTCCAATTAAAAAAAAAAGAATATAATCTCTGAAGGGACAAAATTTGTTTTTCTTAAAGTAGCAATCTTGGTTTGTGATTCTTAACCCAGATTCTCTGAGTTATTAATGAAAGGGCTTCTGCAGCATCCTTTAAAGGACTGTTCTCATCTCTTAGAAAGTTACTGATGGGCAACACTTAGAAACTGAACAAATCAATTTGCAACAATGTTGATATTGACCTGAACGTGGGAATCATTTAAAGACAGAGGCTGGAATACTCAGGGCCAGCAGCCACAGTAGACAGATGGCCACGCCCTTGGTTTTCTTCTTTGCTGATTGCTTGTGCTAGAAAATAATGCATTCTGTCTCAACAAGGTACAGATAAGATGTAATGAAATTGAAACTGGCTAATTTTGCTTTAGAGAAGGACACACGTAAAAAGTCTTGCAGATTTCATTAAATAGAAGGGAGACTTTCTCATTCAGTCGTTTGTAGTGAAATGAGTGAGTGGGTCAGTCTTGTCGACCCTTTGCGACCCCGTGGAGTGTACAGGTCCTGGGATTCTCTGGCCAGGGTACTGGAGTGGGTGGCCGTTCCCCTTCTCCCTCGGTTGTTTGTGATGCTGTCCCTAACGGACGCGAGTTGGCTTAGTGGCAGCAGAGTCAAGCGGCAGCCCTGCGGCCGCTGCAGCTGCGCTGGTGGCGCCCCGCTGGGTGTGGTGTGGATGGAAGCCCTGCCTTGATCGGCCCAGCTTCTTTCTTCTTCGTGCTTCACGCTGTCTGTGCTGGGTCTCCTATAAGCAGGCCTCAATTGGCAAAGAGTTGTAAGTCCCTGCTCCTGGCAAGACAGGCAGAAACCAGTCTTGGCATATAAAGTTGGCAGGCTGGCTGATAAAAAAAAGGACTATAATGTTGGGAATCATTTTTTTAAAGAAACTTTTATGAGGTCAGATCTTTATATTTTGATGTGTAATAACAACATATGCTGATGAAAGTTTGTGGATTAAATCACAAACCAGTCAAATTCTGTTTGGAGGGTACAGATATCACCCCAAATAACAGATCAGTAAATGTATCTCAGGAATAAAAAATATGTGAGAATGGATTGCTGAATGGAAAAGCTGTTAGACATTAAGGAATGATGCAGTTTTCTGAAATAGTCTTTGCCCTGAAGTTGTTCAAAACAAAGCTTCACCCTGCCTGTGAAAGCGCAGTTTGGGTCTGCTGAAGACCGCGGCTGCTTTCTGAAGCAGTTTCCTCCGCGTCAGCTGTGCGGTGCCCGTCGCGTTAAGTAGCAGGGCAGGATCACAGAGCCAGCCCTGGAGTCCAGCCAGTGTATCGTCCTTGAAGCTCTGTGGAGTGCTGTTAGCACGACTGGAAATAGATGGCAGAAGGCTGTGCAAACAGCCGCTGCACGGGGATCTGAGCTGGGGGATCACCGTCCATGCTGACGGAAGTGCCCGAGGGCATGCTGAGCCCCCGCCTCCGAGGGCGAGCCGGCTCGGGGCAGCCGGGAGCAGTGGTCTCTGGGAAGGCAGTAATCAGGGGCGCGGGGACGTCTTCACACCGAAGCTCGGGGCAGCTGGGAGCAGCGGTCTCTGGGAAGGCAGTAATCAGGGGCACGGGGACGTCTTCACACCGAAGCCACTGGCGGCAGCGAGCACCTGCAGCGACTGCGTGCAGACAGGGACGGAATGCGTGAAGAGCAGTTGCAGGCCAACTCAGGACAGTTTAATAAAGGCGTCATGAAAATGAGTAATTAAACACTTCCTGTAAAGCAGTTCAGAAGCCATTAAAATTATCTTTCATTATCAAGGTAGCAGCAACCTTAACTACTTATCAAAGACAGAATTTTAAATTATGTTGGTTTGGGTAAAAAAATAATGACAAATGCCCAAATGGAACGTATCTTCCCTCTTGCAGGATAAAACATCATTCTGCACATGTTCAGTGCTTAGATAAATTGTAGAGTCAATTTAGTCACAGTTTTCTGTGACACGAAGCCAAAATCTTTTTCATTAGAAATATTGTATTTTATTGATAGAGACATGGGCTGTTTGCCTGTCCATGTGCCTTTGAGTAAGTCATATATATAATATATAGTAAGTCATATATATATAATATATAGTATAATAATATAGAATAATTTAGTTTAAAAGTTCTGTAGCATAAGAGTGTCATATCACACTTGAAGAAATGAGGAAAAAACTGAGCCCGATAAGGATCCAGAGGAAAGTATATTTTTCAGATATAGCCAGCCCCCTAACTGAAAGCAAGTTATATCCCCAAATTTCCTCAATAACAGAAACATAGAATGCACTTTTCCAAAGGATAATAAAAAGCAGATAGGTTCACAGACTGGCTCACAGGTGCCGATTGAACACATAAAGTGCCTAAAGTCTACATTTACATTTAAAACCTAAGATAACCGCTGTGAAAATGAACACGCATACTCCGTCGCTCGGGCATGTCCAGCTCTTTACCCCATGGATTGCAGCCCCCCAGGACCCCCTGTCAGCGGCATATTCCGGGCAAGAATATGGGAGCGGGCCGCCGTTTCCTCTTCCTCCCATGTCTCCAGTTGCTGTTGTTCAGCCGCTCAGTCATGTCCGACTCTTTGCGACCCCAGGGGCTGCAGCGCGCAGGCTTCCTGTCCTTCACTCTCTCCCAGAGTTTGCTCAGACTCATGTCCATCGCGTCGGTGATGCCGTCCAACTGTCTCCTCCTCTGTCCCCTTCTCCTCCCGCCCCCAGTCCCTCCCAGCATCAGGGTCGTTTCAAGTGAGTCAGCTCTTCACATCAGGTGGCCAAGTATTGGAGTTTCAGCTTCAGCTTCAGTCCCTCCTGTGAATATTCAGGCTGTTTGAGCTTCAGCATCAGTCCTTCCAGTGAATATTCAGGATTGATTTCCTCCCTGCCCACCAGCGCAGAAGCCCGGTTTTACCCGCAGCCAGTCCGTCCCTTTAGGAAGCTTGCAGGCGTCTCAGCCTCATCCATCAGACAGTAGACAAAATAGGAACCAGAGTCACAGAAAACTGACCAACACGACGACACAGACCACAGCCTCGTGTGGCTGATGAAACCGTGAGCCGCGCCCTGTAGGGCCACCCACGCCGGATGGGCTATGGCGGAGAGTTCTGACAAGACGCGGTCCACTGGAGAAGGGGATGGCAAACCACTTCAGCATGCTTGCCTCGAGAACCCATGAACAGCATGAAAGGCCTGTCTCAGAGTCGCCTGCGTCGGCAGGCGATGCTTTACCACTGAGCCGCTGGGCACGCCGGCCGCTGTGAATGCATACCACTAACTGAGCAGAATGGCAGAGACTGAGGAGATAAGGTGATAAAATAGTCAAGTGTTACATGATCCCTTTGCAGAAAAGCTGTTTAAAAGAAGGTGATTCTAAAACAGTAGCTTGTAAAAACAAACAGAGGGTACAGATGATGTCTGCTACTAAATCATAGGATGACGTGATCCAGCAGTGAGGAAAAGGCTGGTTCCCATTAAAGCAGATACGGAGTCATGTGACCATTTTGGACTCTACTTTTACATTTGTATTGGAGTAGGGCAGGTGTTTTAAAAGTTATGATTAAGGGGAGATTAGAAGCCTTGACTCCTTCCTCTGCTTGTCTCTTAAAAGCCAGTTGATCTCTTTCTCTTTCTGTATATTGATGCTCATTGGTGATTTCAGCTACTTCTGATGTTTAACCATCATCTGTTTGCAGGACTTCCAAATCTATACTCCTAATCTGTAGTTTTTCTTGTATATTTGCTAGTGTGTGTGTTCAGCTATCCAGGGAATATTTCCACACAGATGTTCCCCTGACACTTTAAAGTCACTGTGTCCAAACTCCAGACTCTCCAACTGCTCTTTTTGGCCCTCAGGTAAAGCATATAAAGTCTTTACCTTGAGTTGCAGCACCTTCATGGTTTACACATGCCCGTCCCAGTTACCTCTTACCTCCTGGCGCAATGAAGGGCTGACCTTCTAGCAATTTAGTGGGAAAAAAAAGAGTACATACCACGTCTTCTCTTGTTTGGTCCTTTGCACATGCTTTTAAAAGTGTAAAGAAACTGTAGAAAAACACAATAAACATACAATAGCTGTTTGTTTTGAAGTGTATGATTTCTGTGTGTTTGTAATCCTAAATGCTACTCAAGCCATGGATTTTAATTACGTACTTTCAAGGAAACCCGTGTTGACCTGAAACACACTGCCTGCCAGATATTTCCCCAGCAAAG
Source organism: Madoqua kirkii (assembly GCA_006408675.1). Taxonomy (NCBI): domain Eukaryota; kingdom Metazoa; phylum Chordata; class Mammalia; order Artiodactyla; family Bovidae; genus Madoqua; species Madoqua kirkii. The sequence continues at coordinate 43,317 of SJYC01139254.1, forward strand.
AAGAGCTCATGTGATTAGCAGAGAATTGCAGCTCACAGTCCACAGCCACAGCGAGCCACAAGCCGCCTGCAAAGGCCCCGGCCGGGGAAATAAAATGCTGTTATAGGGGAGACGGCTGGGAGGGCTGTAGTGGAGAGGGCCCGTGGCTTTTATTGGCTGAGTCCTTGCCTGGAAAGAAGAGCGGCTTTCCCCATCCTGCCTGCCTCTGCCGTCTGCACAGGCTGTGATTCACTGTGCTCACGGTAAAGGCAGGCACTTAGCTTTTTAAAGTAAGAGTACCTATAACATAATTTAAATTATGTTTTGTGTTAAACATTTTGTAAGCTGTAGATAATAAAGTTGTTAATCCTGGAGAATTATCAATAAGTATAAAATATCTGAAGAGATAGCCACTGTTTTAAAAACATGGGTTATTTACCTCCTACACGGTGAGTGGGGATGTAAACTGATGCAGCCACTATGGGACAGTCTGGAGGTCCCCCAAAAACTAACAGTAGAGGTGCCGTCCGGCCTGACAGTACTCTTAATTCAAAAAGATGGATGCCCCCTGTGTTCACAGCAGCACTGTTTACAACAGTCAGGATGTGGAGCAGCCGAAATGCCCACTGACAGAGGAATGGATAAAGAAGGTGTGTGGTGTGTGTACACACGCGCGTGCGCATATATACACGTGTGTACATGTGCGCACATGTGTGCGTATACATATACACGTGTGTGCACACATGTATACGCACACAGATACGGTGAAATACTACTCAGCCATAAAAAGAATGAAACCATGGTCTTTGCGGCAACGTGTGTGGACCTGGAGGTGATCACAACGAGTGAAGTGAGACAGAGACTCGGAACATGACACGTTTACATGCGGAATCCGAAACGCCACAGGGGAAGCTGTCTACAGACAGAGACAGACTCACAGACAGAGAGAGCAGGCTTCGGTTGCCAGAGGGCCGCGGGGAAGGGGGATGGAACGGAAGTTCTGGATTAGCAGATGCCCGCTGTTACAGAGAGGACGGGCGTGAGGCCCTGCCGACTCCGCCCGGGTGGGAGTGCGGAGGAGGACCGTGGAGACCGGCGGGCCCTGTGCCTGGCAGCCCCCACCACGCTCCTGCTCAGCCTGCGTCTCCCCTCAGCCTCCCTTCCCTACTAATTTGGCCTGAGACCCCGGGAGACTGGTGTCTAACAGTGTTAACATACCCAACAGGGTACCGAAGAAAGCGCCTTTATTTCCACGTAAAAGTCAGTCATTTACCTGACAGGACTTGATGAATCGAGCTCCCAAAAAGAATACATTGTCTGTGAACTGAATTCTCTTTGGAAGAAAAAAGTACCAGCAGGCGTTTCTAAGTGATGCTTGTAAGGTGTTGTGTTCTATAAGTGGTCTCTCCCTTCCTGAACTGAGCCTCCGTAATTCAGAAGGGCAAGAGTTGCTCTGATACCAGCCCTTCAGCCGGCAGGATCCTGGCAGGACAGTCCTGAGGAGCCGAGCAGAGCTTGGAAGGGGTGACAGACACAGACACACACGCACAGACACGTGCCCACATCCACCACCGTCACCACCTCTGAGATTTTCTTTTAAAATAAACTCAATCCTGCGAAAGTCCCCTTAACCATTTTCTCTGAGACACTGTGCGTAAAGTAATGGCTTACGATCATTGGCCATTTTCTGTTCGTGGACAGGAGGGTTTATAGATTTACTGAGATATCGGATAGCTTTTCTCATTTTGCTAATGGGACATTTCTTTTCATGTTTACCGAGAAAGAAACGATATCTGTCCATCTGATTTGAGCCCTGTGCTGGTCTGCATTGTAACCTAACCGTGAATCTATGAAACGGACACTGCTAATACAATCTTCAGACTGTTTTAAATGTGGGAAAATAAAAGAGATCAACAGTGAGATTATCTGAGTCTTCCTTAGAAAAGAAGAATGAGATACAGTGAGCTTGCAGTGAAGAGGGCAGGGAGCACAGGCGCCCTCACAGAGCCGGCAGTGCGGCAGAAGTGCGGTGTGGGCCTCAGACGGGTCACAGGGCTGGCGGCGTACTGAGAAAGGAGACGCAGCTGAGTTCAGGCAGGTCCCAACTTCTACACTCGTTATGTATCACGGCTTGCTCCATCCAGCTGAGTATTTAGAGCCTGGAATTCACTTAGCAATTTAATCCTTTTGTGTACTGTTCTTAAAGTCCCATGCTTGTTCATTAAAAAAAAAAAAAGTAAGCCGCAGTGTCCCTGAAATACGGAACATCATTAGCAGTCCAATTCTGAGTCAAGGGAAAGAGTGCTCACAGATGTGATTACAACAAAGCAAGCAGACACCCATGTGTCCACCGTCGGTATGCCGGGGTCCCCTTAGATCCCCGTTACTGGCGGCGGGCGTCTGAGCACTTCAGCGCAAGTGTGCACACACGCCTGGAGGCCGAGGCCCTGGCCGGTGCTCCGGAGGACTCCCCACATGAAGGCACTGGGTGGGTGTCCTCACCGAGCCCTCGCCTTTCTGCCATCAGCAGGGTCCCGGCTCCGGGTCGCCCTCTGGGGTTCAGGGCAGACCTGGGACGCGGGCACTGTGCCCGCAGCCGGCACGCAGGGCGGAAGTGGGGTTCAGGAGCCCCGATGGGCCCCGAAGGAAGGCCCCCACCCTCTGCCTGCAGCGACCACGGCGACTCGGCTGGCAGGGCCTGCTCACAGAAATCTTAGCAAGAAGACGTTTCGGTGGGTTTTTAGTCCCAGCAGAGAAGTTTCGTGGTGTCGCGGTTGCTTTTGTTTCGTGGCACGCCAGTTCTCTTAATATCGCTCTGCTTGCATTCAAGGTAGAGAAGCAGCTTTAGCCCGCTCTGGTCTCCCTGTCCCCTCGCCCCGCAGGCCCCCGCCGCACAGGCTGGCTCGGAGCTTGTCTGGCAGACCATAGTCCCTTCCAACCCTGGGCTCTGCACGCTTTCCTTGTGGTCCCCGCTCGCCCTCACCACTTGCAGATTTTCAGCTGAGATGCCTCCTCCTCAGCAGGCGTGTTTAACTGCCTGCTGGCTGTCTCTCCCGTTAGCTCAGTCACTCAGCAGGGCAGGAACCGTGCATGCCAGTGTGTTTCGTCGCTGCACCCAGAGTTTAGCGCTGTGCCTGAGACAGTGAGAGCTCCCTGAGTACACAGTCCTGGAGAAACAAGCAGGAATCTCTGTAGAACGTTTCTTCAGGGGTGACGAGCTGCTTTATAACTGGCATTTTAAATGAACATTGGGGTACATGTGTCTCTTTCAATTCAACTCTCCAGGCAGATGCCCAGTCTCATGACTAAACAGTATCAAAATACTTTTGAAAGGAGCCTCTCTCCCAAAGATACAAATACTTACATAGCAGCACTGTTACTCAAGAAGCGCTTCTGTGTGTGAGAGGCACGTGGACTGTAACACGGAGTTTGCAGAGTTAGTAAACCGCTGCTCCTGAAGGCGTAGGAGAGGGAGTCAGAGATTCAAGTGAGATTAGCGTTAATACTCTTCAGTTAAGTAAATTTTAGGTCCGTCAAACAAATCATATTTTAAGTTAAAATATCAGTTACCCACTTTTGTTTATTAGTTCAGTTTGCAGAGCCTCAGCCAAGTTGTGTAACTTCTGTACTTTTTCTCCTATCCCTACACTAATTCTCTTGCAGGCTTTTGAAACCAACACACTTTTAAAATTTAAGTAAATACACTTACTACCCATTAATAAAAAATTTGAGAGCTGCCTGCAAGCATTTTGCTGCCAACAGCTGACGTAGTCTGAAGATACCAGCTTGACCTGCCGGTCACTGCAGAGAAGGGGTCTGGTTACATAGCACACGTGCTCTTAAGGCTTCGAAGGACAAACACCTCATCTCCAGCTCGTCTCCACCTGCATATTGTGGAGTAATCAGTGCCGCCGCGGGATGTTTCAGGTGCAGCACACATAGCTTTGAAGCTTTAAAAGTAATTTAAAAGCGTTTTCAGTGAAATTTCTATATACAGCAGTGAAAGTAAAATGTGTATGATTTTAAGGTAAACTGTGGTATTCTTCTACTCCTCGTTTGCGGTTAGCTTTGGGTATATTCTGCTTACTGGCTGAGTTTCCTTTTTAGACAGGTGAATAAACATCATGGGTTTGAGCTCACTTTGTGTTCTTATTTTAAGAAACTCGTGTGGTTTCCTGTTCTGCTTTTAAATACCTCTCAGCTGTAGCCATAAATCTCACATTATAGCAGATTAAGAACATAGCACGGGAGGAATGGCCAACTTAAGACGCCAGCCGTGGCTGTCGGGTGTCGGTGAGGGCCGCCTGTGTCCTCCCTAGCTGAGTGCAGCCATATGTCCAGTTGCTTCTAGGGATAAAAATGTGATTAATTACAGGTCTTCGTTTGCTACAGGCGTACATGTAAGAGGTGTGTAAAAGCTGTTGAAAACTTGATATTTCAAATATTATTAAGATTTTAAAATAACATTTATTAAGCTAGCGGCTAAGTGGGTGAAGAATCCACCTGCAATGCAGGAGATGCGGGTTCGATCCCTGGGTCAGGAAGTTCCCCGAGAAGGAAAGGCAACCCACTCCGGTATTCTTGCCTGGAAAATCACATGGACAGAGGAGCCTCACAGGCTACAGTCCATGGAGTCGCAAAGAGTCAGATATGACTTAGCTACTAAACGACAACAAGCAAACCGGGTGTTACACCAAGCTCTTCATCTGTTATTTCATTAAATTGTCTCAAAACCCGAAGGCAGATGAAGCACTGAGGCTTGCAAAGTGTAAAGTAGCTTGCTAGAGGTCACCTAGCTAGTGAGGTGCGCAGGTGAAATTTCACACAACTGTTGGATCCCAGAGCCTGAGCTCCATGCGCCTTCCGTTTCAGATTGTAAAGACCGTCTTTCACCAGGCCCTCCCACTGTTCTGTGCAATATTGTAGAGTAGGATCCAGGAGATAAACGGGCCCTGGACTGATCTAACAGATGTGGAAATCATCCGCCTGGTTTCTCTCACATCCAGGATTTTGCACATCTTCAAACTCTGGTCTCCTAAAGGTGGAAACAATATTGATCTCACTGTGAAAATAATCAGGCAGCAGTACTATAAACTACTATTAATGATTGCCTAGGAGAAGGCAGTGGTGCCCCACTCCAGTACTCTTGCCTGGAAAATCCCATGGGCAGAGGAGCCTGGTGGGCTGCAGTCCATGGGGTCATTAAGAGTCGAACACAGAACTGAGTGACTTCGCTTTCACTTGCCACTTTCATGCATTGGAGAAGGAAATGGCAACCCACTCCAGTGTTCTTGCCTGGAGAATCCCAGGGACGGGGGAGCCTGATGGGCTGCCGTCTATGGGGTCCCACAGAGTCGGACATGACTGAAGCGACTTAGCAGCAGCAGCAGATGTATTATAGCAAGCAAAATCACAGTGTAGCATTCTTTAGAGGCAGACTGAGGCGTACATACACGCCTACTCCTGCTTCAGTGTGCTTGCCGAAGGAGGCAGTCTCATTGTTCCAGGTGTGTGGGTCTCCAGGCCTCGCCGATGGAGAACAGTGCAGATCCCATCATGGTCAGGGGCTTGGTTCCCTGGTAGCTTGTCAGCTGTCCACCCTCAGAGACAGAAGGTGGGCTCAGTGCCAGCCAGCTGCATGGTATGTTTGGGTGAATCTAGTGATCGGAGAGAAGCATGGCTAACACCCAGGTCTCAAGAGATGCTTGAGACTGAAGCTAGTGAGAATCACGTCAAACGTCTAAAGTAAATTACACGCAGGAAACGTCTGCAAAAGCAGTACATCTGGCTTGAGATTTGAAAGGCAAGTATCTCAGGACACACTGGCAGGCGGTGGCCCACCTGAACTTTATTCAGTGGGAGAAATTACAGGTGTGCGTGTTACAGCCGAGGACGTGCACCATGCATAGTTACTAATAGTTTATGCACATTCCTTTATATAAGTTAAAATACCTTTGGATTATGTATTCCTTATTATCATGTTTTCCTGAACAGTAGTATATTACTGATATTGTTTCATAAAGCCCACGTATACTCTGTAGGCTGTGTATGGAATCTTAAGAGTGCTTTGACTTCATACAAGTTTTGCCTTTTACACTAACTTTAGAATCAACGTGCAAGGTAGCTTTGACTCTAGAGTGCAGAAATAGGGAGATTAATATCGCAGTAACAGCCGTAGTAAGAAGGGGCGTTTCATGGATCTGGACATGTTACAGTTTAAAAAAACTTGCAGTGTGTTTGCAAATATCCAAGAGCAAAGATGTCCTAATTATAGGTAGCTGGTCATCATTCTTCATACAGAAACATGCAGAGAAAAGAGAAAGATAGTTAATATTAACTAATAATGGCATGAGAAACATTCACTAAACACCCATCTGCAGTGTAATTGGCCCATTAGAGTCTCTGCAGCAGAAAGGAGGCCTCGTGTCTACAGATATGATCTTTCCCTATTTCTCTCGAACTCGTTGTTGTCTGACTTGAGTGTGTTGCGGTCCACACCCTCTTACCCGGTTATGAGCACATTAAAGATCAAGTGTATTTCACCCTTGTAGTCGCTGTAGTGCCTGAACTGAGGGTACCCGCATCTCAAAACCATCAGATGAATTTTCCTGTTTCTTGGATTAGGTAGCATTCTTACGGCAAATTAAAAAGTGATCTACCAGTTTGTAAATCAGTCTCTTGTAGTTTGGAAAGCACAGATTAATTTCTCAGAGTTGATTCCCTTTGAACTGAAAATGGCCAACTTTAAGACGCCAGCCGTGGCTGTCGGGTGTCGGTGAGGGCCGCCTGTGTCCTCCCTAGCTGAGTGCAGCCATATGTCCAGTTGCTTCTAGGGATAAAAATGTGATTAATTACAGGTCTTCGTTTGCTACAGGCGTACATGTAAGAGGTGTGTAAAAGCTGTTGAAAACTTGATATTTCAAATATTATTAAGATTTTAAAATAACATTTATTAAGCTAGCGGCTAAGTGGGTGAAGAATCCACCTGCAATGCAGGAGATGCGGGTTCGATCCCTGGGTCAGGAAGTTCCCCGAGAAGGAAAGGCAACCCACTCCGGTATTCTTGCCTGGAAAATCACATGGACAGAGGAGCCTCACAGGCTACAGTCCATGGAGTCGCAAAGAGTCAGATATGACTTAGCTACTAAACGACAACAAGCAAACCGGGTGTTACACCAAGCTCTTCATCTGTTATTTCATTAAATTGTCTCAAAACCCGAAGGCAGATGAAGCACTGAGGCTTGCAAAGTGTAAAGTAGCTTGCTAGAGGTCACCTAGCTAGTGAGGTGCGCAGGTGAAATTTCACACAACTGTTGGATCCCAGAGCCTGAGCTCCATGCGCCTTCCGTTTCAGATTGTAAAGACCGTCTTTCACCAGGCCCTCCCACTGTTCTGTGCAATATTGTAGAGTAGGATCCAGGAGATAAACGGGCCCTGGACTGATCTAACAGATGTGGAAATCATCCGCCTGGTTTCTCTCACATCCAGGATTTTGCACATCTTCAAACTCTGGTCTCCTAAAGGTGGAAACAATATTGATCTCACTGTGAAAATAATCAGGCAGCAGTACTATAAACTACTATTAATGATTGCCTAGGAGAAGGCAGTGGTGCCCCACTCCAGTACTCTTGCCTGGAAAATCCCATGGGCAGAGGAGCCTGGTGGGCTGCAGTCCATGGGGTCATTAAGAGTCGGACACAGAACTGAGTGACTTCGCTTTCACTTGCCACTTTCATGCATTGGAGAAGGAAATGGCAACCCACTCCAGTGTTCTTGCCTGGAGAATCCCAGGGACGGGGGAGCCTGATGGGCTGCCGTCTATGGGGTCCCACAGAGTCGGACATGACTGAAGCGACTTAGCAGCAGCAGCAGATGTATTATAGCAAGCAAAATCACAGTGTAGCATTCTTTAGAGGCAGACTGAGGCGTACATACACGCCTACTCCTGCTTCAGTGTGCTTGCCGAAGGAGGCAGTCTCATTGTTCCAGGTGTGTGGGTCTCCAGGCCTCGCCGATGGAGAACAGTGCAGATCCCATCATGGTCAGGGGCTTGGTTCCCTGGTAGCTTGTCAGCTGTCCACCCTCAGAGACAGAAGGTGGGCTCAGTGCCAGCCAGCTGCATGGTATGTTTGGGTGAATCTAGTGATCGGAGAGAAGCATGGCTAACACCCAGGTCTCAAGAGATGCTTGAGACTGAAGCTAGTGAGAATCACGTCAAACGTCTAAAGTAAATTACACGCAGGAAACGTCTGCAAAAGCAGTACATCTGGCTTGAGATTTGAAAGGCAAGTATCTCAGGACACACTGGCAGGCGGTGGCCCACCTGAACTTTATTCAGTGGGAGAAATTACAGGTGTGCGTGTTACAGCCGAGGACGTGCACCATGCATAGTTACTAATAGTTTATGCACATTCCTTTATATAAGTTAAAATACCTTTGGATTATGTATTCCTTATTATCATGTTTTCCTGAACAGTAGTATATTACTGATATTGTTTCATAAAGCCCACGTATACTCTGTAGGCTGTGTATGGAATCTTAAGAGTGCTTTGACTTCATACAAGTTTTGCCTTTTACACTAACTTTAGAATCAACGTGCAAGGTAGCTTTGACTCTAGAGTGCAGAAATAGGGAGATTAATATCGCAGTAACAGCCGTAGTAAGAAGGGGCGTTTCATGGATCTGGACATGTTACAGTTTAAAAAAACTTGCAGTGTGTTTGCAAATATCCAAGAGCAAAGATGTCCTAATTAAGGTAGCTGGTCATCATTCTTCATACAGAAACATGCAGAGAAAAGAGAAAGATAGTTAATATTAACTAATAATGGCATGAGAAACATTCACTAAACACCCATCTGCAGTGTAATTGGCCCATTAGAGTCTCTGCAGCAGAAAGGAGGCCTCGTGTCTACAGATATGATCTTTCCCTATTTCTCTCGAACTCGTTGTTGTCTGACTTGAGTGTGTTGCGGTCCACACCCTCTTACCCGGTTATGAGCACATTAAAGATCAAGTGTATTTCACCCTTGTAGTCGCTGTAGTGCCTGAACTGAGGGTACCCGCATCTCAAAACCATCAGATGAATTTTCCTGTTTCTTGGATTAGGTAGCATTCTTACGGCAAATTAAAAAGTGATCTACCAGTTTGTAAATCAGTCTCTTGTAGTTTGGAAAGCACAGATTAATTTCTCAGAGTTGATTCCCTTTGAACTGATAACATCAGATTTCAGTGGAGTCTACATGTGTCAGGAAGGGACAGGGGACAGAGCTCTAACGCGTCTGCACGTGAACGGCCTGCTTGTTTCTCCAGGGCATGTGCGTGGGTTTCACGATCAGCCAGCCTCGTCCTGCACCGCACGCTCCGATGTTGTGTCACAGCTAGTGACGTCCAAATAGGAATACGAGTGCAGATTTCTTTTTATTCTTTTTATTTTTGTCTTTTATTGTTATAGAAAAACATAACTCTCCACTTCTTGAATGGATTTTAATGTATATAAACATAGTAAAGAAGAAGATCTCTTTATATAATCTAGAGATTTAAACAGTCAGACTGCCAAATGAACAGAAGTAGTAGTTTGGTTAGCAACCCATACAGGCAAGAGGCGGCGTGTGCCAAACACGCTACAGTGGTTGGTTAGTAGCAGCTCAGAAAGTGAACTATTTTCTTCCTAAAGCGTGTTTTGCTAATTCAGATTCATCCCTATACCTTTAAATGTATAGAATAATTTGTAGGCAGTCATCTATTTTTTTAAAAAGATAAAAAGAATATAAAACATTGTCAGATTTTAAACTCAGTAAGTTTGAAAGACCCATGCTTGGTTACCTTCGTATTCTAAAGAACTGGGTACAAGAAAAATTAAACCATTTAACTTTATTATTAAAGATGAAAAATCTCCAGTTGAAATGTTTATTCTATTAGAAAGAATTTATGCTGTGTAAGTTTGACTTAATTTTGAAGTCCTAGATGGCTATTCCACATCAATTACATAGCGGTGCTATAGGCTTCATGTAGGAATTGTATCACAGGAATGACAGTCCTCTTTCCAAAAAGTGTTTTGTTTTGTTTTATAGGACATTTCGTGAACATTTGCACTTAGAGTGCCCTAAAACATGACAGTTATCACATGAACTTTGAAATACTTAATGCTACTTAATGTATTCTGGGCTTCTGTTAAATAATCCCAGCCTCTCCTGAGAGGTTCATACTGTTATGACTAGAGTGAGCATATTATTTATCAGCCAAACTTTTGAGGAGTGAGAGGAAACACTGTTATTCAAAATAAATCTGCTGGGAAACCTGTAAACCAGGATGCGTGTCACCCAGAGTGATGGCAGACTGTTCGAATGTCACATACAGTGCAGTGCCTGCCCCATCGTACGCCCTGGTCATCAGCGCGGTGGCGAAAGGCCTTCGGAATCCCTGCTTGGGAAAACTGGGCCGGGCTGCTGTGAGGTCTGGGCCTTCCTCGCCTCCAGGACTTGTTCTTGCTGTTGTTTTCACTAGGACCCGCCCAGCACCTCGTGCCCAGCACGTGAGGATGAAATGGGTGGAACCTCGGGCCCCAGACTAGGGGAGCCCTGTGCGGGAGTTGTGTAAAGCCGTGGTGGGAATGAAGGGATTTGGGGACCGAACCGGGAGGCCGGGCTCTCCTTCCCGAGTAAACTCCACGGGAGCACCTCTCACGGGGCGGCCAGATTTGAAACACCAGTTTGGCATTTTATTCAGTACCCACAGAGAGAAAGACAGTGACCGTGAATGAGATACGGCTGATAAGGGATTCATAGTCCAACACACGCAACAGCTTAGACAAGTCAGTGTCAGAAAAACAAGCCACCCGATTAAAAAATGGGCAGAAGGACTCAACAGACATCTTTCCAAAGAAGAAATGCAGATGGTCAGCAGCACAGCACCCTAATCAGGTGGGAAGTGCAGATGAGAACCAGTGAGGTCCCCTCCACAGCGGCCAGAGCGACTGTGACCAAAAAGAACACGAATGCTGATAAGGTTGTGTCCACAAAGAGCTTCCTGTGCTCTGTGGATGGGCGCATAAATCGGCGCAGCCTCTGTGAGAAAGAGGGTCACAGAGCTCTCAGAGCCCTGAACGCAGGCGCGCCGGGTCAGCGCCGACTGGCTCCAGCAGCTCTGACTCTGTGGCCCCGCCTGCCAGGCTCCTCTGGTGGGACGCTCCAGGCAAGGGCACTGGCATGGGTTGCCGTTGCCTCCTCCAGGGATCTTCCCGACCCAAAGATCAACCTCGGGTCTCTTATGACCCCTGTGCTGGCAGGCAAGCTCTGTGCCTCTGCCCCCTGGGAAGCCCAGGCACCAGTAACTCCACTGGGCACGTGGTGTCCCGGACCCAGTAATTCCACTCCTGGGTGTATATCCCCCAAACTTAAGAACACTTGATTTACAAAGATACATGCATTCCCAGTGTTCATAGCCCCACTATTTATGGTAACCAAGATACAGAAGGAAACCGTCCACCAGTAGATGAGCGGCTAAGAATGTGGCACATTACATAGTGGAATATTGTTCGTCCATGAGAAAGAACGGAAGCAGTGTAGTTTCAGCAACAAGGATGAACTTCAGGGGCATTGTGTGAAGTGAAATCAGTGAGAAAGACAAACACTACGATACCAGTTACATGTGAAATCTAAAATTACCACAAAGCAGTCAGTACAACAAAAGACGCAGACTCAGCAGACAGAACAAACTAGTGGTTCCCGCGGGGAGGACGTGGGGAGGGGCCGGATAGGGCCGGGGACTCAGAGGGACAAACTGCTGCTGCTGCTGCTGCTGCTGCTGCTGCTGCTGCTGCTGCTGCTGCTGCTGCTACTAAGTCGTGTCCGACTCTGTGCAACCCCATAGACAGCAGCCCACCAGGCTCCCCCGTCCCTGGGGTTCTCCATTTCCTCCTCCAGTGTGTAAAAGTGAAAAGTGAAAGTGAAGTCACTCAGCCATGTCTGACTCTTAGTGACCCCATGGGCGGCAGCCCACCAGGCTCGTCCGTCCATGGCATTTTCCAGGCAAGATCACTGGAGAGGGTGCCACCGCCTTCTCCAGGGGGGACAAATCATCAGGTGTCACGTGAGCTGTGAGCCTGCACACCGCACGGAGAGCGTAGCCAGGACTGTGCTCTCGCTGTTGTCCAGGCGTGTCTGACTCTGTGGCCCCGTGGACTGCAGCACGCCAGGCCTCCCTGTCCACCACCGACTCCCAGAGTCCACTCAGACTCACGTCCGTCGAGTCGGTGATGCCATCCAGCCATCTCATCCTCTTTTGTCCTCCCGCCTTCAATCTTTCCCAGCATCAGAGTCTTTTCCAATGAGTCTTCTTCACATCAGGTGGCCAAAGTACTGGAGTTTCAGCTTCACCATCAGTCCTTCCGATAAACACCCAGGGCTGACCTCCTTCAGAATGGACTGGTTGGATCTCCTTGCAGTCCAAGGGACTCTCAAGAGTCTTCTCCAACACCACAGTTCAAAAGCATCAATTCTTCGGCGCTCAGCTTTCTTTGTAGTCCAACTCTCACATCCATACATGACCACAGGAAAAACCATAGCCTTGACTAGACGGACCTTTGTTGGCAAAGTAATGTCTCTGCTTTTTAGTATGCTGTGTAAGCATGCATTTCTTCCAAGGAGTAAGCATCTTTTAATTTCATGGTTGCAGTCCCCGTCTGCAGCAGTTTTGGAGCCCAGAAAAATAGTCAGCCACTGTTTCTACTGTTTCTCCATCTATTTCCCGTGAAGTGATGGGACCGGATGCCATGATCTTCGTTTTCTGAATGTTGAGTTTTAAGCCAACTTTGTCACTCTCCTCTTTCACTTTGATCAAGAGCCTGTTTAGTTCCTTTTCACTTTCTGCCATAAGGGTAGTATTATCTGCATATCTGGGGTTATTGACATTTCTCCCGGCAGTCTCAATTCCAGCTTGTGCTTCATCCATCCCAGTGTTTCTCCTGATGTACTCGGCATAGAGATTAAATAAGCAGGGTGACAGTATACAGCCTTGATGAACTCCCTTCCTAATTTGGAACCAGTCTGTTGTTCCATGTCCGGTTCTAACTGTTGCTTCCTGACCTACGTACAGATTTCTCAAGAGGCAGGTCAGGTGGTCTGGTATTCCCATCTGTTTAAGAACTTTCCAGAGTTTGTTGTGGTCCACACAGTCAAAGGCTTTGGCATAGTCAGCAAAGCAGAAATAGATGTTTTTCTGGAACTCTTTTGCGTTTTCGTTGATCCAGCAGATGTTGGCAATTTGATCTCTGGTTCCTCTGCCTTTTCTAAAACCAGCTTGAGCATCTGGAAGTTCACGGTCTGCGTATTGCTGAAGCCTGGTTTGGAGAATTTTGAGCATTACTTTACTAGCGTGTGAGATGAGTGCAATTGTACAGTAGTTTGAGCATTCTTTGGCATTGCCTTTCTTTGGGTTTGGAATGAAAACTGACCTTTTCCCGTCCTGTGGCCACTGATGAGTTTTCCAAATTTGCTGGCATATTGAGTGCAGCACTTTCACAGCATCATCTTTTAGGATTTGAAATAGCTCAGCTGGAATTCCATCACCTCCACTAGCTTTGTCCGTAGTGATGCTTTCTAAGGCCCCTTGACTTGGCACTCCAGGAGGTCTGGCTCTAGGTGAGTGATCACACCATCGTGGTTTTCTGGGTCGTGAAGATCTTTTTGATGTAGTTCTTCTATGTGTTCTTGTCATCTTTTCTTAATAGCTTCTGCTTCTGTTGGGTCCAGACCATTTCTGTCCTTTCTTGTGCACATCTTTGCATGAAATGTTCCCTTGATGTCTCTGAGTTTCTCAAAGTGATCTCCAGTTTTTCCCATTCTGTTGTTTTCCTCTACTTCTTAGGAAGGTTTTCTTATCTGTCCTTGTTATTCTTTGAAACTCTGCATTCACATGGGTATATCTTTCCTTTTCTCCTTTGCCTTTTGCTTCTCTTCTTTTCTCAGCTACATGTAAGGCCTCCTCAGACTACCATTTTGCTTTTTTGCATTTCTTTTTCTCGGGGATGATTTTGATCACCGCCTCCTGTACAGTGTTATGAACTTCTGTCCATAGTTCTTTAGACACTCTTTGAGATATAATCCCTTGAATCTATTTGTCAGTTCCACTATATAATAGTAAGCGATTTGATTTAGGTCATACCTGAATAGCCTAGTGGTTTTCCCTACTTTCTTCAACTTAAGTCTGAATTTTGCAATAAGAGGGAAAAAAGATTAAAAAAAAACACAGTATTTTATAATGATTATCAATGGAGTAAAACCTTTAAAAATTGTGAATCATTATTGTGCACTTTTAACTCATGTATTCTTCAATAACTACATTTCAATAACAAGTAAATAAAGAAAAGAAAAGACCACTGGCGTGGTGATTAAGTTCTCCAGGATTCTGGAGGCGGGAGTTCGGGAGGTGTCTAGCTGTCCCTCTTCAGTTCTTGCGTTTTTTCTGCTGCTGGAGATGCTGTTTTGAACAGGGAGGGCTCACCGTTTACGCGAATAAGGGGCCACAGAAGTGGGGCAGGTCAGGCAAGAGGGGAAGGGGCTCGGGGGCACATGGTGGGGCGCCTCGGCCAGAATAGGTGTGAGGAGCGGCGGCGGGGAGGGCGGCGTGCGGAGCAGCCCGTGGGTGCGGCGCTGCGGGCGGACCGGGAGGGAGCGCGGTGTGGACACGGCCCGTCCTGCATGCTGCAAGCCGGCCTGTTGTCTTCTCGGGAGAATGGCAGCACAAGTGGGCTTGCGCTGTTTTCCCCTCGGTCCAGTGATATTCACAGCAGTGCCTCTGTGCTCCCAGGGAAAGAAGAAGGTCTCGTAGCTTCACGTTATCTTTAAATGTGCTTTTGTTGTGTGCTTATCTGCACTGCGGACGGTCAGTGTACAGACCCCCTGGTGCGCGCTCCATTTTTAAAATGGGGAAACCACGTAAGGAAGTTAAATGAGGAAAGACGGAGAAACATGCTAACCGCGGAGATAGGAGGTTAAATGGAGCGCCGTTAACCCCCTGCCGCCCCAGCTAACAGTGCGGAGGTGGCAGCGGGAACCTGAAACGCGGGCTGCTGCTGGAGAATTCCAGCTCCTGACAGTTTCGGATGAAGTATATCGGCCAGTGTTTCTTCCCAGGGTGCTCCTTTAAAGAGCATTTAAAAGGTAACATCAAAGATGCTGCTTGGTACATATGCAGTAGAAATCACAAAAGCTAAAATAATACCTTAGTCTGAAGCTAGAATTCAAGTGAGTTTTCTGCATGCCTGTAAAAAAGTAAGGTATAATTTATGTACCACAAAATAGATAAACATGAAGTTTTATTTATCCATCGTATAACTCAGTGACTTTTCAGATAGAAAGAAACCCATGTAAACAGCAATCCGATCAAAGTTCTGAACCTTATCACCAGCCCAGGAGGTTCCATCATGCCTCTCCATACCATGTCAATAATTATCAGAGGTTTGGTTAACTTGTTACTCTTAATTACCTCCAGTTCTATATAAACGACCCTATCAGTTTCAAAATTATAGGCTTGTTGGATGTAGCCTTCTCCTCTCCCCAGTGTTTCCAGAACAGATCTCTTCCACTTTTGGCTTTATTCTCTCATACTCACCTAAATGGAAAACAGCTCTTATTTTATGGATAAGTAGATAATTAAATCACAATGACATAATCACCTTGGTCAAAAACTTGCTCTTTGAGAATGTACGTAATTGAGAAAATCTGAGAACCAATCACTGACATTGAATGAAAAGTATAAAATATTCATAACACTGTACACAGGGTATACATATTTAACAACTTAAAACCCATCCCTTAGAAGTACGTTCACAGCTGGTTGTAGATTTTATTACGCGGGGTAAGTTCTAGTCCGTCTCTGAACCTTCTCGTCTCATTAGCCGCGTCGCTGTCTCCTCTGCCCCCGGTTCTGAGGACGCTGCCCTCGGGCGTCTGTTTGCCTGTCCGTCTTCCTCCTGGCGTCTTCTGCTGGAGGTACTCTCCACTCGCCTGCATCTCTTTTTCTTGCCATTTTCAGAGCTCGCCACGCCTTCTCTCTGTGTTTTCCTGGGTCCGGTCGTGCCGCGGCCAGCCCTGCCGGAGCGTGGACTTCCCCGCCCGCGCCCAGGTCCCTAAACACTGACCGCTGCCCCCAGCGCCCTGGGTTCTCGCGGCTCCGCAGAGCGCGCCTGCCGGTTCTCCGTCTGCGCCTGGAGAGGACCTCAGACACCCACTGAGCAAGCTTTTCACCTCTCGTGAATCTTATTCTGTCTTGTCTCTCTCAGAATACTTTCATACGGAAAGGCTATATATAAAATAACCAGGCATTCTTCTCCTGGATTCCCACTACTGTATGAGGTTCACTTCATTTTAAATTCAGAAGCTAAATGTTTCCTTAATTACCTCCGTGACCACTGTTACCGGGAGTCCGTGCCTCTCCAGGTTTTGCGTGTCGCCGTTAGCTGCAGGGCCGGGCAGGCGCCCCCTGCCGGCAGGGTGACTCACCGCGGGGCGTGCGCAGGAAAGGCCTGGGCTGCAGGGCCGGGCAGGCTGAGGACAGAGTCAGGAAGGGCGATCTGGTGGCGCGGTGACAGGACTGAGAAAAGGCAGAACGCCTTACCAGGCGTGCACACAGGGTAAGGGAGCACTGAAGGTGCGGCGTCCTTAGGGTCACTGGATCAGAGCAAAGCCAAACAAAGAAAACCCTTGCTTTTGGAAACTAAATATAGACTGGCCCTGTGATCCCGCCGTCCTGAGCAGACATCCAGACAGAACAGAGGGATTCATGCTCCCCTGTGTTTACAGCAGCACTGTTCACAATCGCCAAGACAGGGAGACAGCCTCTGCGTCCACGACAGAGGAACAGATAAAGACCGGGCGGGAGGTGGGGGGTGTGTTTGTAAAATAGATGTGGGGTGTGTGTGTGTGTATAATAGACGGGGTTGTGTGTGTATGTGTATAATAGATGGGGGGGTGTGCATGTGTATAATAGATGGGGGGTATGTGCATGTGTATAATAGACGGGGGTGTGTATAATAGATATGGGTGTGTGCTTGTGTATAATAGAATACTACTCAGTCATCAGAAAGAATGAAATCCTACCATTTGCATCAACGTGGATGAAGCTAGAGATTATCATCCTAAATGAAGTAAGTCAGGGAAAACAAATGCAGTATGATTTCATTTATATGTGAACCTGAAATATGCCATGAATGAACGTATCCGTGAAGCAGAAACAGAATCGTGGGCCTAGAGAACACACTGGTGCTTGCCGGGGGGCCCCTGGGGGTGCAGGAGGGAAAGACTGGGGCCTTATGGGTGTGGGCAGGGGTGGGGTGGGTGTGGGTGTGTATAATAGATATGGGTGTGTGCTTGTGTATAATAGAATACTACTCAGTCATCAGAAAGAATGAAATCCTACCATTTGCATCAACGTGGATGAAGCTAGAGATTATCATCCTAAATGAAGTAAGTCAGGGAAAACAAATGCAGTATGATTTCATTTATATGTGAACCTGAAATATGCCATGAATGAACGTATCCGTGAAGCAGAAACAGAATCGTGGGCCTAGAGAACACACTGGTGCTTGCCGGGGGGCCCCTGGGGGTGCAGGAGGGAAAGACTGGGGCCTTGGGGTGAACAGATGCAAGCTGGTGTGTACAGGAGGCGTGAAAATAAACAGGGCTGTGCTGTATAGCTTCAGTTCAGTCGCTCAGTCGTGTCGGACTCTTTAGCATAGGGAACTATATTCAATATCCTGGGATAAGCCATTTGTTGTTGTTGTTGAGTCAGCAAGTCAAGTCCAACTCTTTGCCACTCCATGGACTGTAACCCACAAGGCTCCCTCCTCTGTCCCTAGGATTTTCCAGGCAAGAATACTGGTTGGGATTGACGTTTCTTTCTCCAGAGGATCTTCCTGACCTAGGAGTCACACCGGCATCTCCTGCATTGCAGGCAGATTCTTCACCCCTGAGTTACCCGGGAAGCCCGTGATAAGTCATAATGGAAAAGAAAGCATGTGTGTATATAGATAGACAACTAAATCACTTTGTCTTATGGCAGAAATTAGCACAACATTGTAAATCAACTGTACTTCATTAAAAAAAAAAATAAAATTCAGGAAGTATCCTTCCTTTGGTTAAAGAAAGGGGGTAACAAAACGCGGACTAGAGCAGAGTGTGTCC
The DNA here is from genome assembly GCA_006408675.1 of Madoqua kirkii. Taxonomy (NCBI): domain Eukaryota; kingdom Metazoa; phylum Chordata; class Mammalia; order Artiodactyla; family Bovidae; genus Madoqua; species Madoqua kirkii. The sequence continues at coordinate 61,475 of SJYC01139254.1, forward strand.
CGACAGCGGAGGCGACAGAGCTCTGGAGGAACTCTCACAGCTGTGAGACAGTGATCAGCGATGCAAAGGGCTTACACTTCACACTTCCTGCGTAGGGCTATTAGTGTCTAAAAAGGCAACAGATACTAAATATCTAAGAGATTTGAGAGGGTTTTTCCCCCATTAAACTTTGTTTTAATGGCTCTCAAAATCCTCTGACAGGGTTTGGTCAGGTTGTTTCCATTAGAAAGTACTGATTTAAAAAACTAGTAAAGCCACCCCACATGTGAACAAATGCCCCTCAGAGCACCGCGTCCCTCTGACGGCTCAGGGATGCACTGTGATCCTTAACTCCTCTTTCACTGTTAAGCTTGAATGGCCGGTCAGGGGAGGCGGCCCGGAGAGCATTCTTCCGTCACTGATTAAGCCCGGGGCCGAGTGCTGGGGTAATACTCATTCGGCCTTCCGGGCCCTGGAGCAGGCTTGGCGCCCTTGACAGCTCGTGCTGCCGTCCCGCCCGCTGCCGTGAGGATGCCCGCAGCAGCTGTGTGCCCCATGGCACGAACAGCGCAGAGGCCCAGAGGAAGGTGTGTCGGAGAAGCCGTCCGCACGGCAGGCTCCCCGGGAGCCGCAGCGCCCGAGCCGCGCCGCCAGATCCCGAGTGTGGGGCCGCCCTCCAGCTTCTCCCCCGAAGGGCGGGCGAGCTTTTCGCTGAGTTCAGCGAGCATACGAGCAGGGGGAGCTGTGTCACAGCCTAGCACAGGTGCCCGGCCGTGGCTGGTCGCCCCTGGCGGCCCAGGATGGCGCCCTGAGCCTGAAGCCAGCTGCTCCCGCCGGCGGCTTGCTTTGCCGTGGAAGCCGTGCTGCCTTTGCTGAGACGAGCATCTCTGACAGACCAGCTCCTGGCATTGACGCCTGCACTCTGCCCAGAAAAGAGCCTCACTCCAAGCTTCACGCTGCACTTTAACAGGCTTTATCTCAGTACAAGGCCGATGGCAGCGCCGTACTGGACTGAGAACACAGGTCTCCGTGGTGGCAGCACCAGCCTGGCCACTGGCTTTCTGGCCGTCCCCGAGGTGGGCCGTGCTGGTGGCGGGCCGTGTTGGTTCTGGGCTGTGGGCCAGAGCGTCCAGCAGCGCAGCCCCACCAGCGTTCCCGTTTTCACTGGTGATCTTCCTGGTGACTTCCTGCCTCCTGAGCCACGGTTTGTCCCTGACTCCGGCATGTCGTCACCATTCTGGCAGAAGCTGACACACAGGCTGTGTCAGGGCTGAAGCCGGTTTTGCGAATGTGGGTGCTGACTTCCTTTTGATCGCCTTGGTTTTCTTCTGGCCGCGTGGTGGCTGCAGGGTCCATTTTGGTAACAGTGAGCTGCTTTATGCCCAGTGTATGCGTGTGAAGAGCGTGTCACGGGGTCTGCCTGTTTTCCTGCTTTGCGTTCTGCACTGCTGGCACCAGGGGGAACCGCTCAGCCAGCCTGCAGGGTGCCTGCCGTCCCGTGTGTGAGAGTCTCTGCGTCTGGAGGTGTCAGTGATGGCCCATAATCCTTGCTGGCCTTGAACTGCCGCGGGAGACACCAGTGGCGATGCCGCGCCTGCATGCCGCTCTCGGCATAGCTGGGGCTGAGGGGGCCTGACGCAGCCCGTGCCCGTCCCCAGCAGGCTGGCTCTCTTCTCAGTGGTGCTTGGGTCGATCACGTCACGTTTATGGGTCCGATGGCCTGCAGCGGGAGAGTTGCCCAAATCTGTGTGTCCAGGGATTCCCTGGTGACTGAGACATAAAGAGTCCACCTGCAACGCGGGAGACCTGTGTTCAGTTCCTGCGTGGGGAAGATCCTCTGGAGAAAGAAATGGCAGCCCACTCCAGTGTTCTTGCCCGGAGAATCCCAGGGACAGGGGAGCCTGGCGGGCTACAGTCCACAGGGTCACACAGAGTCAGACAGGACTGAGCGACCTCACTTTCTCATGTGTTCAGTGAAGATGTTTATACTTTTTCTTTCTCACTTTGGCTTAGATTTAGGAGTGCTTTTTAAATGACACCTGTTGTGGTACTAAACCTGTTTCCAAAAAGTGAGGACTTTTCACTTTTTCTTTTTGAGAGAATTTTTTAAAGGTGATATAAAGCGAATCTAAAATTGATGTGAAATTCTCAGTGTAGATGCTGGGTTTAGGGATAGACCGCTGCTGCAGTTACACTTATAGGCTCAGAGAGGAAAGGCCAGTCCTCAGGCTTCTAAAATGACCCCTGGATGCAGTGAAGCGAAACGTCCCCCTTCTGTACCTTACTTCCCAAGTAGGCGACTCGAGGGACCGTTGTGCCTGCCTCTCACACGAGACAGAGCTGTGTTCAGGCAGAGAGCCAGGGGCGGCGGCGGGCTGCCGTCAGGGGCGGCGGCGTCCCCCAGGCCCTGTCCCCAGAGTGCGCTTAAAGCCTCGGCAGGCTCGGTGGTTCCTGCGGCGCGGGAAACAGCCGCGGAGCTAGCCTCGGGGATGCGTCACACCAACAGTGTGATGGTGTGTATGTGAACCAGTCACTGGCAGGATCCCGACGGCTGTCAAGAGCGTGACCCCGTGGTTTCTTCAGGAGAAAACGTGAGAATCCAGTTCAGCGACGCGTTCTGGCTGCGTGTACAAAGTGCAGCCTTATTGGGTTATTCACGCTAGAGGACAACAGGTTTTAAAAACACAACAAACCAAGACAATAAAGCAGTAACTTCTGAGGTTTCCTCATCTTAAGAGGCATTTTTCTAGGAAGGCCATGATTCCTGGGACCACACAGTTCTGTATATGTGGCCTACCAGGCTACGTTTAGACTCCTTCCTCATACACTGTTTGATGTTGAAGAGATTATTTTTTTAACAATGAAAACAGAATCTTTGACCAAAGGCCATGATCAAAGCTGCTCTTTGAATGAGAAATAAAATATTCAAACAAGTGAAAATTCACTGTATAAAATCCCAGATTCTGCTGTTATAAAAGACTATAAAATATATGTATCTCCCCTTTCGGCTCATGGCTAAATCAAAACCAAATCCTGGTATTACAGAGTAATGGGTTATAGAAAAATACACATTGTAAGATAATGGCAGTTCAATGGCAATTACAGGTTCCACTAAATAGACACTTTGAAAATAATAATAAGCTAATAGTAGTAGTAGATGTACTTAATGAGGTCAGGTCGTCTTTTTTCTTTTTGAAAAGTTTGCAACCCTCATGGACTGAGCCTGTCAGGCTCCTCCGTCCATGGGGTTCTTCAGGCAAGAGTGCCGGAGGGGCTGCTGTTTCCTTCTCCAGGGTACCTTCCCGACCGGGGATTGAGCCCGGCTCTCCCGCCTTGGAGGCAGTCACTGTACCGTCGGAGCCGTGGGGTTTGTTCTGGGGATCTAATTCTGCCAGCTTTGCAGCATTCCTTCTATTCTGCCTCATGTGTCTGCTGAGATGAGCACCTATTTGTGGAATCTCTCTCAGTAGCAAACATGGAGAGAGTCCTTGAGCAGGAAACATTTTTACTAGGCTCTGAATAGCCGACGCAGAGAAAATACAGAGGTGTGTGTCTGCAGCACGGACTGGCCGAGCTTTCATGGATTTCATTTCGTATGCACCAAGACCGTATTTAACCTCTGGAGTGAATGCTGCTTCATGCCAAGGGAAGGCGCTGTGGTGCAGAGCACAGACCTGAGGGCTGGGGTCACGCGTCTCTGGCTCTGAGGACCCTCCCCGCCTGCCTGGCTCTCCTGACCCCTTCCCTGAGGGGTCGGGGTGACTGGCCCTGACCTTGGGGAGCACGGCTGCACACGCTGCCCAGTGGAGGGCGCAGCAGGAGCCTCCGTAACGGCCGCCACCGCCTCTCATCTTCCGTCGTAATCTAGGCACTGTCTCTGTTAGGGTTATAATTTTTTATCGAGTTCTGTATATAGCAATAAAGATAATTACAAAAGAGTAAATGAGATGTTCTATTAAGTGTTAAGAAATAAACAATACCGGTTCCTACAGTTAAAACAAATATCTCCCCTCCAGAACAACTGCACAGGCAAAGAAGAGCCGTCACAGAGTGAAGTGGGCACTGGCAAAGTCCAGCTCATCCCGGTCGCTCGGCCGTGTCCAGCTCTCTGCCACCCCGTGGACCGCAGCACGCCAGGCCTCCCTGTCCATCACCAACTCCCGGAGCTCACTCAGACTCACGTCCATCAAGTCGGTGATGCCATCCAACCACCTCATCCTCTGTCGTCCCCTTCTCCTCCCGCCTTCAGTATTTCCCAGCATCAGGGGCTTTTCCAGTGAGTCAGTTCTTCACATCAGGTGGCCAAAGTATTGGAGTTTCAGCTTCAGCATCCATCCTTCCAATGAATATTCAAGACTGATTTCCTTTAGGATGGACTGATTTGGTCTCCTTGCAGTCCAGGGGACTCAAGAAACACCACAGTTCAAAAAAAAAAAAAAATCAGGTGGCCAAAGTATTGGAGTTTCAGCTTCAGCATCCATCCTTCCAATGAATATTCAAGACTGATTTCCTTTAGGATGGACTGATTTGGTCTCCTTGCAGTCCAGGGGACTCAAGAAACACCACAGTTCAAAAAAAAAAAAAATAGAAAGAAAACACTGCTTAGGCAAACGAGCCATCAAAGAATGAAGTGACCACTTACAAAATCAGTCCTGACACAAACATTGGTTCTGTTAAATACCAACGCCTGTCTATATAGACCCTCATCTATCAGAGACTTTAGTTTCATCAAATACACGTTGAGTTTAATTCGACTGTAAAGTGAAGCTGGACGTTTTCAGAAGATTTCCTGAGCTGAACTGAAGCTGCGAAAAACTGCTAAGATCGTGTTCCAAGCCCCCAGGAAGCAGGAAAGCCAGCAAGGGCGACAGCAGGATAGGCCTGCAGAGCGACCTGACTGTCGGCGGACTGAGAGGAGCCCCAACAATGGTGAAGCGTTTTCATGTTTCTTGTAAAAAATCGTGTGTTTATCACAGTTTAGAAACCAAATATGCAGTAAAAAGCCCAATAATGTGCTATCAAACATACTGAAAATCATGACAATAAAGCAGTCCGTTCTCACTGTTCTGCTAGTTAGAACACTGCTTCAGTTTGGTAGAGGTTTTCTTAACTGACTGAAAATCAACTTATTTTTCTATTCGTTTTAGTTTATAGTTTTCACAATTTACTCTGTTTTATCCTAGTTTTCAGTGATTGCACTTTAAGGCACCTTTTCATGGAATTATCCTCAGAAAATAAGTACCTACTCTGTATGAAATAAAGGTTTGTATAAGAACTGTTAAAAATCTTAGATTACATAAAGTGATACAGATGGTTCTCTGTATTACCTTTGCTTCACACTCAGATAGGTGATTTTATGTAAAGTGGCCATGGTTATATAAAGAATATCCAGCAATATCTTCAACTTACGAAAAGGAATTTCTTCTGAGGAGTTTGTACTACTTCCTACAAAATTTATAAATCTGTCCATCTTCAGCCTGAAATAGCTTTTGCTTTTTTCTCTGGCGAAGAACAGACTAGAATGCCATAGAAATGACTGTGGTAGACCCCAAGCTAGCGATCTTCCCAGATACAGTCACGCCTCCTCCGTCCGAGCTCACTGGAGCTGACGTGTTAACTGGAAAGCCTGCTGTGATGGCTGGGAGAGGTCTTCCCGGCTTCCTCAGGACCATTTCATTATTCTTGCTTCTGTGCTCCTCAGTAGTACCTGGAGCACAACCAGTCACCTCCTTAGTGGGGTCTGGGTTCTTTGCCCAGGTGTGTCTTTGAACCACTCCACAGCGGACTCAGGACACAGCTGACTCGTCTTTGTCTCCACAGTGTCCATTCCAGGTCCGGCACGGTAGAAACGCGACTCATCTTTGTCACAGAAAGGAAGAAGGTGGGAGGGAGGAGGAAACACTCAGACTGTCTTTTTTATTTTTTTAACAATTTCTTTTTGACAGACATCTTTCTAGTTTACAGCACTCTCTCCTTTTTCTTACCATGCAAAGTAAGTTAAACATGCTTGTGAAACTTTTCTGGATGGCTGAGGGCCAGAGTTGGGAACACTGAACTACACTCTGTGCTATATAATAAGGTTGCTTTTCAGTGCTATTTGGATTCCTAGGTCGATCTTTCCAGGAATTCATTACTGTGGGGCCTTTCGGGGGTGGGGCAAGGGGGGAAGGATGCCTCTTGTAATTTGCTTGAAGAGCTGAAGACTGACAGGGAGAACTGGTTCCAGGAGCCGGTAAGCGGGCAGCCTTCAGGAGCATGGCCAGGCTGCAGCCTTGGTGGAGAACCGGTTCCAGGAGCCGGTAAGCCAGCCTCCTTCAGGAGCATGGTAGGCTGGCCGCCTTGGTGGAGAACTGGTTCCAGGAGGTATAAGCCGGCAGCCTTGGTGCTCGAGGCTGCCCTGGATCCAGGCCTGGCTCCGTGGCTGCTCACACTGTCCTCTGTGCTCCTAAGGACTCGGGGGTTTGTTCCCACGTTCATAGTTAGTTCATATTTAGTTCCATTATCTCTGTTTTACAAAATTTCGCCTTCTAAATACATTAGAATTCCGAATTTTCAAAGTGCCCTCAGGATGCAAGTATAATATTTTAAGTAATTAAAATGCTTAATTTTTAAAAAACCAAAAACCTCTTACTGCTCAACTAAGAATTCCACAGAGATAAAAATGTGTCATTTTGTGATGTCCAGAGAAGGACAAAACCGAAAAGTCCCGCTTCTTAAGTCTGGGATTTGATAACTATAAGTGTTTATTTGTAGATCAGGATCCACTTCAAATAATGCCGCTATCAGAGCAGTTTCCAGAGTCCGCACACCCCAGTTACAGACGTCAAGAGAAGTTGTTCAGAAATTGCTCTTCAAATGATTCCAGCAGGGGGAACGGCTGGATGGCACTTTGTTTCCTTAGAGGCGGGGCTTGCAAGGAAAGCCTGCCTGTGTCCTCGAGTCCCCACCCGAGCAGGGCTGCACAGGAGCCTGCGGGGCCAGCTCGGTGCCGCCCTGGAGCAGCGCCACGATCCTGTAAGGTGCAGGAAAGGTGAGCAGAGACGCAGAAGTACTCATTGTCCAGGGTCTGGGAGACGCAGCGGAGCACGAGCTCCGAGAGACGTGTGAGGCTGAGCCGTGAGCTGCTGACCCAGCGACCGGGGCTGGGGGCGGGGCAGGTCTGGCGCCTTCACCCCCGTCACTCCACCCCTGGCACACACACCCCACCCCACAGCGCGTGAACGGAGGAGCGTGAGGAGAGTGCACGCATGAGGGGCTCGTCTGCTGCTGAGATGCGTGTCCCTGCCCAGGTTCCTGACTGTGTCTGAGTCTCGGTTCGCAGCGTTACAGGAGGATTAGCTGAGATGCCCTGTCAGTCAACAGGTGACCGACACAGGTGAGCACTCGGCCCGGATGGTATGTGATACATTCATTTAAAGCTCAGAATGTGTTTTCCTGCTTTCCTTAGAGACAAATATTTAGGTATTTAAAGACCTCTTTTCAGTTCCCTTGTGATATTCTGACAGGTACTTTGAAATAAAAGGGATAGATACAAGCAGAACAAAAGCGATAGTTATAAGCAAGACGTGATTGTCTTTAACCATATAATTTTAAAAATTACTTTGTAATTTATAGTTATAGAACAAGTCTATCAATTTGGTTCTGACATACTCAAATTCTTAAAAGAAATCCTAAAATGAAGGTCTCATCTATTCAGTTTTTTACAAAGGTACTTATTGACATCTTTGAACTCTTCAAAACTCATTTCAACATTTCATTTAAAGACATTTGTTATATAGAATACTTTATTGTAAGAAACAGATGTTTCTACACTGATTTTATTGGCAGAGCTTAATGAATATTATGAACCATTGTAGACAAAAAAAAACGACTGTGTTTATTTGGCCCTGATATTTTGATTCAACAGGGAGAATAACTACACTGTTGTATGCCTGTATGGGCATTTTAACAGACCTTCCTATAAAAAGCAATTTGTAGCTAACTGAGAACTCTGACAAAACAACAGCAGCCTACGTGGAGTATATCGATATTTCCCAAGTGTTCTGCCATCAGTTTTCTCCCTCTTCTTAAAGTAGATTTCCTTTGTCTTTGAAATGTAGCAGTTTCAGAAGAAGAATTTCCACCTAAATATAGGTGATACATGTTTAGGACTCAAGAGCATCAGGCAGTGTCTAGAGTCAGATCTGGAGAGAAGGAAATGGCAGCCTACTCCAGTGTTCTTGCCTGGAGAATCCCGTGGACAGAGGAGCCTGGCGGGCTGCCGTCTATGGGGTCACACAGAGTCAGACACAACTGAAGCGACTTAGCAGCAGCAGCAGCAGAGTCAGAACATCCCCAGAGATATAATCCTTTGTTTCCTACAGTTCTTTTTAGTTATCTCTCCATTAAGTATATTTATTTTCTGAAAATCGTCTGTAGTGATTGAGAGCTCTCGTGTAGAATTAATGGCTTTAATGGAAAGGCTATGCTCCCAGGGTCCTGAAATCCTGTTTGGAGTGAAACTCCACATATAAAGTTAAAACATTTTAAAAATCCTAAAGCTGCCTGTTACCTTGGCTACTGGTGGAAAGTGAAGAGGAAGCAGATACTTAAATATTTTCAGTGGATATGCTTACAGTCGTATCTGTGTGTGTGTTCTCACATAAACACACGTCTCCAGGCACTGGCGTTTTCGAGACTTGGTAGATGAAAGCTGGCGCTTTAGAAGAAGGAATAAAGTATGTGATCAGACAGCAGGTAAGGAAAAATGCACCTAGGGTGACAAACGCCGTCACCGCTTCTTGCTTCTCAGACGTCAGTTTCCATACGTCCACTTTCCATAGCCCAAGCAAGGTGTGCTGCTGCCGGACTATTTCCCTGTTCTTGTTCCCTGTCCCTTCTGGTCCGTGCAAGCATCATACCGCCCCACTCCTTGCAGTTGAGCAAGACCAAGAGACAGTTCTGGGCCCGGTGGAAGCGTATAATGGCCCATTTGAGACCGTCCGCTCTCTCCGTTTCTGCTGCTGGCAGGAGGCTCCGAGCAGCCTGGGTGACTGAGCTGCTGGCGTTGGAGTCAGAGCCCAGGAGAGCCGTTGGGGTGCACCGCCGCTGCTTAAACACTGCAGCTGGGGCACCGTGTGTTACGCAGCACAGCTTAGCCTGTCCTGATCGATGGCAGAGACTTAATGTTTGTCTTCCGAGGGCTAGCTCCCAGAGCTGCTTGGAGTTTGTGTGAGGTTTACTGAAAGGGGAGGATTGTGTCCAGCACATGTTTCAGAGTAAAGCGTCTTGATGCTGAACAGAGGAAACCTTAGGGGGGAGTATTCCAAGCAGAGATGAGGAAGGGAAGTCAAGGATTACACTTGGGGTCTAGGAAGAGATGCAAGCATCAACAAAAGGGAATTCTGAAAAAGTATTCAGAGAGCGTAGGAAAGTGAAGAATTGTCTGCAGTGTCAGTCTGGTGAGGAGGAAGCTTTGTCCTCACCCCACCTCTTGTGCTTACCTAACAGCACGGTCCTTGGGATTCGTTCTTGAATGAGCAGGAATTACCTGTCCCCTTCACATCCAGTATTTCTTCCGTATGAGTGCCTGCTGTTCTGTAGGCGTCTGTCTGGCTCAAGCCCTCTGATCACCTGACCACACTGGATATGTCCCGTCCTGTTTCCTGACCGACCTCCTAGGTTCTGACTCACTTTTCCCCTGGTTCCAAGGACAGTCCAGAGATTGTCTGAAAAAACTTAAAGAGATGGCAGAGTTATCTAACAATAAAATTCAGAAAATATTAGATCATTCACATGAGGCTAAAATTTAAAAAATACAGTTGTAGAGGGTATGTACGTATTGCATATATTCTGCTTTCCATGGTCAGTGACTGGTAGCATGGCATTTTTTAGTCATTTAAGAATAGTGCGGGGCTTCCCAGGTGGCCGAGTGGGTGAAGAATCCGCCTGCAATGCAGGAGACGGGTTCGATCCCCAGGAAGGGGGCATGGCAGCCCACTCATGTATTCTCGCCTGGAGAGTCCCACGGACAGAGGAGCCTGATGGGCCCCAGTCCATGGGGTCACGTAGAGTCGGACACGAGTGGAACAGCTGAGCACACTTGTGCATGCACGAGGATGGCGCTGTAGAAGGAGTCGCATTCACGAGTCAGCGCAGGTCTTGCGGATCAGGGAGTTTAGTTTCCGTGGGGGCCATCACACTGTTACAGTTTGAGCTTTTCTAGTGTGTTACACATTGGCCAGTCCCAATCTAGGGTGTGTAGGAAAAGCAGCTTTTTTTCCCTAAAGTGATCTCTTTCTAGTTCTTAGCTACCTTTCCAAATAGTGGTATAAAATGCTCAACCTTGCCTTGGAAAAGTACCTCAGTGTTTTCTCACTTGAAATACTTTGTCGTGATTGATAAATCAGTCCATCAAAATCTCTGTTCCTCTCAGGGGTGTTCCTCCCTCCTAATCAAGAGGGCACTTGAGGATGGAGGCTCACGCTCCTCTGCTGTGCTCCGGTGAGAGCGCCGGGGTGGGCCCTGGGCCTCGGGCCGGTCCTCACCGCCTCCGCCCCGGCTGTGGGAGCCGTGCAGGAGGGACAGAGGCGTGCGGTTCTGGCCACGCACAGGCAGTCTGCCCTGCTGCCTCCCCCTGGCTCTGGACCCCAAGTCAGCTTTAGTCCTGGGATCCCCGCAGCACTTCAGATTCCTTACTGGAACCTGGAAACTCCCGGCTGCTTTCTCTGCACTCGCTGGGAATGTGTGGAACCCTGTAAAACCTGCCCTCTGTCCAGCAGCTGGGGAACCCCTCCTGGGCCTTCAGTCCTCTGTCCATTACCACTGGGTCACGGTGAGCACAACTCTGTCCCGAGCAGGGCTGTCTGAAAGGCCTGTAGTTTCCGCAGGCTCTTGCCTCAAAGAAGCATCAGCCTACAAGTTCGGGGAGTAGCCTCTAGCTTTCCTGAGAGTCCTGTCTTGTCCCCCTTCTTAGTGTGGAAGCCGGGGAGGATGAAGGGAACTTGGTGCCTCCTCAGGACCACCACAGCCCTAGGCTCATCCACTCAGAATCTCAGACATCCACCAACACTTTTAGAGGTTCTAGAAAAGAGTGACATTTTCTCTGCAAGGCATTTGGAATTATTACTCTATGATTATAATATAGTTAAATCTCCAAGTGTGTTTTTTCTTATGTAAATAAGACATTTGGAACTTTTTTACCACATGAAAGTCTGGTTTACAAGCTTTGGACTTAGAAAAAAAAAATCTATGTTCAAACTCCAACTCAAGCTTCCCGGTTGTAGGCGGCAATCCTGAGCAGTCTGTCTCAGCCTCACGGGTGAATTGAGGGGAGTCCTGATGGCAGGTGTGGGGTGGAGTAAGGAGAGGGGGGTGGCGTGACTGAAAAAAGAAAGGGCACCGGATAACGTTTAAGATGCAGCTGTGTCACCCTCGGTGCCAACTGGCCGTCAGCGGGCGGCGTCACTTCACCCGATCCTCGGTGCTACAGAGGGCGGCGTCACTGCGCAGGGGCCTCGGTGCTAACTGGCCGTCAGCGGGCGGCATCACTGCGCAGGGCTGGGGCCGCTGGTTGCAGTCCCTTAGGACCTATGGTACCCACCGTGGGCTCTTGTGTAACTTTGTTTTCTCCTTCAGAAAGCAGGTTGAACCAGAAGTTTTCAGGAATGAACCAAGTTTTCCAGAATATAATAAGGAAACAATTGTGTTTTCTCCAAAACTGTCCATAAGCCAGGTGGCACTACTGTAAAGAACCCGCTTGCCAGTGCTGGAGATGTAGGAGACTCTGGGTTCGATCCTTGGATCGGGATGATCCCCTGGAGGAAGACATGGCGACCCACTCCAATATTCTTGCCTGGAGAATTCCATGGACAGAGGAGCCTGCTGGGCTACCGTCCACAGGGTCGCAGAGAGTCAGATACGACCTGAAACGACTTAGCAAACATGCACATCCATGACCCAGTGATAGTAAAAAGTAAAAGAAACTTGCAGAAAACAGATAAATTTTATACTTGTCTGGTGTTGAGAATAAAGTTTTATTGATGGTAAAAAAACACTATACACAGTTTAGAGGTATTATTTACGCAGGAGAACATTTTATTAATATGAAATACAGTGTAGTCTTTAGTAAAACAGTGAATGCCTTTATGAGTGTGTACACTTTTGTAGCCAAAACTTCACTTGCAGTCAGTGAAAATAGTATCTTTTCTCTGCCAGTGGGCTACTTGCGGATCTTTAATAACGAAATACATTTCACTGAAAGTTATGCCTTGGGAAAATGTCACTTTCAACCTATGTGTAATGATAGTATCTGAAAGCAAAATCTGGACTCAGTAGATTAATTATAAAGGAAAGGTACTAATCTTTTATTATTCTGGGATTTTAGCAACTCAACTGAAGGCATTTGGCAAATGTGGGACAAATTTTCATGTAGCTGACTGTTTTATTTTGGTCAAATAAAGAACTTTTTGTCTAACAAAAGGCAACTTTTCTTGAAACAGAACAGGCTGCCAGTTTTATTTCATTATTAATTATTAGCTTTAAAATAAACACGTAGTTAGAAAGTACCTTTAACGGAAAGGGAAACCCGGAGTTACCTAGGCATAAAAATTATCGGGGCGCAGAATGCATCCCCACAGAACAACATACGAATCACATAGAGTGGCCTTCTGCCTCAGCACCTGATTAGCGGAGTCAGCAGTAACTGAAAACCCCTAGTTGCTGCTAGCCGCTCTAGGTGAGATGTTGTTTCTTCCTCCTCAGTGTCCTAATGTCAGTTTATCACGCTCCTACCCAGACAGCGCCTGGGGCTATGTTCAGGTTAAATAATTGAAAATAGTGAAATATTTCAGTAATCAAAATGAGAACATGAGGATCTTGTTTAATCAAATGTGCAGCAGCAGTTGCTCAAAAAAGGATTGCAAACGTTTTATAAAGGCAATTTAAATATATAACTTGACAATAAAGAAAGTGTATTTTTTTTGTTGTTAATATTCAGTCACTAAGTCACGTCTGACTCTTTGCGACCCCATGGACTGTAGCCTGCCAGGCTTTTCTGTTTAAGGAATTCTCCAGACAAGAATACTAGTCGGTTGCCATGTCCTTCTCCCGGGGATCTTCCAGACCCAGGGATCAAACCTGTATCTGCTGCGTTGGCAAGCAGATTCTTTAGTACTGAGCCACCAAGGAAGTCCATTCATCAGTTTAGCAGACGCTAGTTCTTGATGCCTGTAGCTTTCATTTTTATTTTTAATTTTACCTTATTTCATTTTATTTTCCACACTGTGCCAGGATCTTAATTCCCTGACCAAGGATTGAACCTGGGGCCATGGCAGTGAAAACACTGAGTCTTAACCACTGGACCACCAGCAAACTCCATGTAACTTTAGTTTTAAAAATTTCAGTGACTGGTATTACTCTTCTAGCCATTTTCTTGTGTGGCTATTAGTTTTGTGAGTAGTCAGTACTATTAAGGTGGAATTCAAGTTAGCTTTTGAGCTTTAATGAACTCGCAGTGTGAAGTGTTGGCTTGGAGCTGTGACAGGTTTCTGTGCGTTCGTCTTGCTCCCTGTAGCTTTGCTCACTTCACTGATGGCCTGGCAGTTCTCTGGCGACATCTCTTGGATTGTGCATCTGTAGTGTCATGTCCTCAGCAAACACTGACAGTTTACTGTTTCCTTTGCAATATGGATTTCTTTAATTTGTCTTTTCTGATTGCTGTGGCTAGGAAAACCACAACCGTGTTGAATAAAAGAGTGAGCATCCTTGTTTTGTTCCTGATCTTAGAGGAAATGCTTTTAGCTTTTCACTGTTGAGTATGTTAGTTACAGTTTTGTCATATATGGCCTTTATTATGCTGAGATATGTTCCCTCTATGTTAGCTTTCTGGAGAGTTGTTATTATCAATGGGTGTTGAACTTAATCAAAACTTTTTAGGCATCTTTTTAGATGATCATACGATTTTTAATTCTTTAGTTTGTTAATATGGTGTATCACATTGATTGATTTGCAGACCACTAGAAAAATCTTTGCATCCCTGGGATAAATCCTACTTGATTTTGATGATGTTGTTGTTCTTGTTTAGTCTCTGAGTCTGACTCTTTCATGACCGAGTGGACTGTAGCCAGGTTCCTCTGTCCATGGGTTTTCCCAGGCAAGGATACTGGAGTGGGTTGCCCTTTCCTTCTCTGGGGGATCTTCCCAATCCAGGGATCAAACCCACATTTCTTGCATTCCAGGTAGAATCTTTACTGCTGGGCCACCAGGGAAGCTCGACATACGGTCTTTTTAACGTACTGCTAGATTTGCTTCCCAAGTATTTTGTTGAGGATTTTTGCATTTATGCTCATCAGTGATAAACTGGCCTGTGAAGTATCAGAAAGAGAAATTAACAAACCAATCCCATTTACCACTGCATCAAAAAGAGTAAGATGCCTAGGAATCAACCTACCTAAGAGGGCAAAAGAGTCACACTGAAAGCTACGGCACTGATGAAAGAAATCAGCGTTGACTCAGCCATCGGGAGAGATGCATCACGCTCTTGGATTGGAAGAACTGATACTGTTACAATGACCACGCGACCCAAGGCAGTCTACAGATACAGCACGATCCCTATAAAAATACCAATGGCATTTTTTATAAAGCTAGAATAAAAAATTTTTAAATTTTTGTGAAAACACAAAAGACCCCGAATAGCCAAAACGATCTTGAGAAAGAAGAATGGAGCCAAAGGGATCACTGCCCTGACTTCACAGCATCTACAAAGCTGCAGTGACGGAAACGGTGTGGCACTAGCACAGAAACACGCACATTTATCAGTGAGACAGGATGGGGAGCACGGGAATAAACCCACGCACTTCCGGTCAGTGAATCTGTGATAGAGGAGGCAGGAGTATACAGTGGGAAAATACAGTTTTTCACTAAGTGGTGATGGGAAAATGGGACAGGTACATGTAGAAGAAAGAAACCAGAGCATTCTCAAACACTGTATACAGAGCTAAATTCCAGATGCATTCAGGACCTAAATGTAAGACCAGATGCTACAAAACTCCCAGGGGAAATATAAATCACACCCATGTGTTTTTTGGATCTATCCTCTAAAGGAAAGGAAATAAAAGCAGAAATAAGCAGATGAGAGCTAATTAAATTGAAAAGCTTTTGCACAGCAAAGGAAACTATCAACAAAATGAATAAAAAAGAACTACTGAATGGGAGAAGATATTTGCAGCGGATAAAGCCAGTAAGGGATTATCACCCAAAATACACAAACAGGTCATACAACTCAACATTAAAAAGCAGCCTGATTGAAAAATGGGCGGAACTGAACAGACGTTTCCCAGGGGGAGATGCAGCCAGCAGGACATGAGAAGATGCTCGCCACCAACAGTCACTAGGGAGATGCCCGCCGGAGCCCACTGAGCTCACCTCAACCTTGCCCGAACGGCTGTCAGTGGAGAAGGGGACCCACACACAGCAAATGCTGGTGAGAGTGTGGAGCAAAGGGGGCCTCGCACACTGTTGATGTGGAGCAAAGGGGGCCTCGCACACTGTTGATGAGAGTGTGAATTGGTGCATATCCTGTGGGAAACAGTGTGGAGGTTTCTCAAAAAACTGAAAGTAGAACTGTGCTATGACCTAGCAGTTCCACTCCTGGATATATAGCCCCCAAAGCACAAGGACACTCTTTGGGAAAGACACATGTACCCCCGTGTTCACAGCAGCATTGCTCACAGTTGCTAAGGCATAGAAGCAATCTGAATACTCATCAACCAGTGAATGAATAAAGAGGATGTGTAGCACCTACATATGGAATACTACTCAGCCATAAAAAAGAATGAAATGATACCATTTACAGCAAGATGGATGGACCTAGAGTTTATCAAACTAAGTGAAATAAGTCAGAAGAGAAAGACAGTTATATGATGCCACTTATATGTGGAATCTAAAAAAAATGATGCAAATGAACTTATTTATGAAACAAAGATTGACATGTACACACTACTCTACATAAAATAGATAACCATTAGGGCTTACTGTATAACTCAGAGGACCCTGCTCAATATTCTTTAATGACTTAAGTGGGAAAATAAGTTGAGAAAGAATACCTGTTTATGTGTAACTGAACACTCCGCTGTACACGTGAAAGTGGCATATTGTTAAGCAACTATACTCCAAAAATATTACATAAATATTTTAAAAATTAAAAATTATTGCTTTTGTAATAGTTATTGTGATCAAAATTCTGAAGTACATTTTACCTTACTATTTCTTAAGCCACATAAAGTAAATGACACGTAACAAAATGATGAAAACGAAAAAATTATATTGGATCTACTGTGTTGAGAGCCGCTAAACTCAACATATTGTCTTCCTAAACCTGTTTTATATTCTAATAACCAGTAGGAGTTTCATACAGGGCAGGGTATCCGGAGAATGAGCAGCTCACAGTTAATCGGGATTCACTGGCGTGGCCCTTCCCAGTGCAGCTGAGAGTCATTCGGTTTTCTGTCTGCTGCGGACACAGTTTTGCCGTTTGCAGAAGTCAGTTGAAGTGCAGGGCCCAGTTCGGGAGGGGGTCTGCAAATGCAAATTAATGGCAGTTGGCAGCTCTAGTCAGCGGAGAAGGCAGTGGCACCCCACTCCAGTACTGCTGCCTGGGGAATCCCAGGGACGGGGAAGCCTGGCGGGCTGCCGTCTATGGGGCCACACAGAGTCGGACACGACTGAAGCGGCTCAGCAGCAGCAGCAGCAGCAGCTCTAGAGCTAGACCTGTGCAGGCCAGTGCGGCAGCGCGGCCGACACCTGCTGAGACTGCTCCGCGCCCAGGATCTGGTGAGGAGGTTGTCTGCACCCCCCAGGACTGCAGAGTGGGGGACGGTCTGCAGCTGAAATCAGAGGAAGAAGACCTCATACAGGCAATGTTTTTTTTCTCTCCCCACAAACTTTTCTTTTTCAAAAATTTATTTCCTCATTTAATTAGTTCATCATCTCATTCATTAAACACTTATTAATCACGGAAGGGCTAGATTCTCTGTTATGTGAAATTTAATACTGCACTATCCACATTCATAGGAGTGCAATCTGGAGGAAGACCCAGGCGTGTTAACAAACAGGTGTAGAGCAGTGTGATAAGACTACACGATTTGAGGATAAAGATCAAAGAGAATGACTTTTTATCTTTGAAGAGATGTCTTTGAGAAATATTTTTAGCATGCCTAAATATTTTAATATTTCGTGTAAATAACATTTAAATAACTTGCTTAAGAGCCTCTGTGAAGATCGTCTCCGATAAAGGACGCACAGGCTGACCTTACTCTGCGTTTCTTTGCACTTTTATCACTTGACCCACCCCATGCCACCTCATTAACATCCATACTTTCACTCTCCATTTTTCATCCGTTCACTCATTTCTTGCAGTGGGATCCTGCAGGAAAGCCACTCAGAGAGACAGTGGGAGGTGATGGTCGGAACGGATGTGATTATGCTCACTCGTGTTAGGTCAAAAACTGTTCTGAGGCATTAGCTTGCTTCTCAGAGCATCCCCCGGTTTGCCTTCGAGACTGGAGCACAGAGCGTTCTGTGGCTCTGAGGCTTTCCATGGGCTTTCCCTGGTGGCTCAGAAGGTGAGGAGTCTGCCTCCGATGTGGGAGACTGGCGTTCCTTCCCTGAGTCCAGAAGATCCGGTTTCTCAATTACAGAGAGCAGGAAGTGCCCAATACGTGACCTCAGGAAAATTTTTCTGGAATGTTATGTGACAAGTTCTTTAAGTGTCTCTGAAGTTGAAATGGGAGAGTAAGCTGGTGCCTCTATTGTGAAATGTCAAGGACCATTAAGAGGGAATAAAAATCTCTGAACCAGATAAATCAAAGCACTTCTGTTTGAAGAAAAACAGATTGAGCGTAACCTATGATACGGTTAGACACCCCCAAATCTGCAGATTCCTGATAAATCAGAACTGGAAACAAAGCATAAGAGAGAACACGTGTGGGGTGTTCAGCATAGTACATTATTTGCCTGTTGTGAAAGCCAGCTTGGGTTGGTATTTCTGGTTTTTAGAGCCACTGTTAAGTGTAAAAGTAAAACGATGTCATAACCCCAAACTGAAACGTACTCAAGCGCCACCGAGACAGAACGGATAACTTAGGATAGACTCGCACGACGGCTTACTACAGCAGTGATTTAAGGATGAATAAACTACAGCTACGCAAATATGGGACCTCACAGACAGTATTGAGCAACAGAATTTGGACCCAAGCGCACACCTGCTGTATGATTCCAGCCACATGTGGTCCCAGGCGGTCCAGATTCCTCAGTGGTGTTGGAAGCCCAGACGGTGACCGTTCGGAAGAGGCAGGACTCAGTAACTGAAAGGGAGCCTGAGGTGCTGGCACCGTTCTGTTCACGGCCCGGGACATTGCTGACCTGGGGACAGGCGTGTTCCCGTTAGGAGAGTGTGCTTACAGGCAGGCCCTTTCCTGGGTGCAAGCTGTACTCGGCAAAGGAACGCACTCGCCCCTTCAGAAGACTTTTGGAAAGACGGAATATATTGCCTGTTTAATTGTCCATCTTGCTTCTATCTTCATTTGAGACTGGACATAAGCTACTCCCATGTCATGCAATATGTTTCACTGAAGGAATTTTAATACCTTCATTACCTTAAAATATTTTTGAAAATAAGGATATTCATTACGTAGCAATTCATTCACACACACACAGTAGCAAGTAATGATGGGAGAAAAGTTCTCCAAAGGAAATGCTTCTCTTTATAATGTGTCCAGAAGCACCAGTTCTTTTAAGTGTAAGGCTAGAGTTGCTTTAGTTTTCACAATTATGAAGTAGGGGAAATACCATAAAATGTATTCTTGGCCTTAAAGTTTATTAGAGGAAGTTTCCCCTTCCTTTTCTGTCAAATTCACCTCATCAACTCAGGCTGATGGTAAATATTAATTTACTTTCCATAGTATTTGCAATGGAAAAATATAAACATGTATTTTTTGCATCAGGAACAAGTCAGAAATCTAAAAATAAATGTATGAATAAATAATTAAGTTTAATATAAATAAATACATCAGTACACTACAGAATTCTCTGCATTCTGCATCCAGAGGCATGATTTACATAGTGATAAAATTCAGTTTATAACCATGGGCTAGTTCACAAAATCTCACAGAGATTAAAATAAATGTTTATAAAGCAACAGAGAATATTATATGTAATCTAATCAGCTAAGACAAATACTTCGTAATGCCTTGATTCCCGTTTCAGTCTAGAGGAATGTAAATAGTGTTACATCAACACTCTTCCTCCCTTACCGATCTAGCCATATTTGACATTTCAAAGTCTCTCTTGTGAACAATAAATTAAAAAAAAAAAAACCTAGGCAGGAAGTCAACAAATGTTTTCCTTTCACTTCCCTGCTGTCGGTCATTAGATCTGTTTCATGGGACTGTGTACACATGACTTTTTAGTCTTTAATCCTTGGGGTTTTTTTCCTTCATACTTTTACATCATCTCATTGCTTCTTTTTGAGAATGAGGATAAAGTGATATGCAGCAGAATGTTGTTTACTTTTTGTAAGGAGGAAATGTGGCCAGATGTGTTTTCAAATAGTTTGATCAATGATTATACTGCTGAAATTTTTGAGACATTTTTAGGAAAGAAGAAAGCGACAGCAGGCAAGGGGGGAAGTCATGATTTGTTTGTTCTTCCAGCGTCACATCTTGCTTGTGCACTCAGGTTTCATCTGCCCGTTTTGGCCGTCGCGGGCTCCCTCTGCGGCGCGCGGGGCTGCTCCCCGTTAGGAGGCGCAGGCTTCCCATTGCAGCGGCACCGCTGGTGGAGGAGCACGGGCTCGAGGAGCACGGGCTCGAGGTGCACGCGCATCCGTACTTGGGGG